>OZ010737.1:158275470-158540470 GCA_963932295.1 Tipula lateralis
ACAAATAATTTTTTTAATTAGATACAAATAGTTTATTTATCAACAAGAAAATTGATTTATATTGGTTAATGTAATAGACTGATCCACTGTACATTTTTCATTTCTTCCTGGAAAGCTGTCACTACAATGAAATTGTAAAAGATACCTGGTGCAGAGGATATTCCGAACATCTCTTGTACTGATATTCCATTTCCGAACTTCCAAAAGCGTGCCATTAGTCCAATATGATCCGTAACCGACTGACTAGGAGTAGTCATCATAGGAAGCACCGAAAGCCAAACATTAATATATCATCAACATTATATTTATCATAGTCTTGATTTATTCTCTGCGTTGCTCAACTGTCCATTCCCTAAATTTCGAACAGAGGTACAAGGGATGGTAATCCTTTTACAAACAGTGCAGGTTCTAACGGAATTGGTTGAGGCTTTCGTAACACTTCTGGTTTGAGCAACCGGTTTCCGGGGATAATTTTTCACAGAATCCAATGCGTCAGCTCTTTTCATTACAAAATCAATTAGGGATTGGACAGTTGGAAATTCTGATTCCGCGGTCTCGTTTGCCCACTTGTCTCTAGTTTCCTCGTCTAACTTCTGGATTAACAAAAATACAAGCCATGGATCTCTCGTCTGTGCTTCAGGTCCCACAGCCTTTAACCGGCGTATAACTTCATCAGCAGTGTCCATTAATTTACGTATATGGTGTGATGTAGCGTTGCTAAACGATGGTATGTCCACGAAACCTTTTATAAACGATTGCACGGTGTAACGCTTTCTATTGTACCGGGTTCTAAGCTTGGTTAACGCTTCGATGTAGTTGGCGTCGGAGATCGGAAGATGTTTCAACAGGTTGGCCGCTTCACCTCTAAGAAACCCCTTTAAGTATTGGAATTTCTGCGCCGGGTTCAGGTACAGATTTTCGTGAATGGTCGAAGAAAATAAGTCGTAGAAGGATTGCCATTCGGTGTAAGAACCAAAGAAGGGTGCAATATTTATTTTAGGTAGTTTCACTTCAATCGTTGCCGCACGAATTTGATCGCCTTGCGAAGAATTGAAGTCGGTTGTGGCATTACCGGCAGCTAAGCTTACTCGTCTGATGGTTTTGTTTAAATCAGCAACAGCGGTATAATACTTGTCCTCGAACACATCTTCCTGACTTACGTCGGTTGGATTTAGGTCGCAAATAGCTTGCTCTACTCGATGAAACTCGGCTAACAAATCATCTGCACGTCGTAATCGCACCTTCAACTCTTTAATATCAATAAGAGATGCATCGATTGGGTTTTTAGTTTGCGTATAATTAAAAATTTTTGTAAGTGACCCCTTGATTTTGGATCGTCGTTTGATCAAGGTTTCGAGTGCCGGCATTCTTTTCTTCACAAATATTTGTTTTCACTTGAATGGATAACACGCGGTATCAAATTCTCAATGCACTTCAATGGTTTAGTACCGTTAATTCCGTTTTGTGAAATGACCTTGGAATATGCAACCCACGGCTTCTTCACACGAATTTATTTGTAACACGCGAACGATTAAATTACGAGTTCGGATTTGGTCAGGATTAATTATCGATCGTATTATGGTGATAATAAATTCAACTTACGGTTTGGTATAATTCTCCGTATCCCGATCGATAGTTTGTCCTGGTAATATTTCCACGTGCAAAATTGCTTCCAGATGGCTCAAAATCTCCAATGCGAATGATGATCAAATAAATTTTATTGCTGACATCCGGCTCGAAGGACCATGAACCGATTCGAACGTACTGAGTGGACTGTATTTGGCTGGATTAGGAGGACGCCCTCAATAATATTTACTTGTGGTTGGTATGGTGTCCAATAATGATTATAATGATGGACTACTCCCTCGACTTTTCGCACTTGATTTACAATTTTATTTGATAATGATCTTGATTTACACTTATATTTGATTAGTTGGTAAAACAATTTTTTACTCGAGGCGATCGTTCGACTATTCAATTCAATGATAAAAAATGGAATGGCTGAATTTTGCAAGATGACTTACCTTTTTTCGCGGTGATGACAGGCATTTAATATTATAGGGGTGCATGAAGTTTATAATTCAATTGCGTTCGGTTTTTGTCATCCATCCTGTATTATATATATATATATATATATATATATATATATATATATATATATATATATATATATATATATATATATATATATATATATATATTTATTTATGTATATATTAATACATTCTTGATAAACCAGAAATGGTACTTGCTTAGTAGGAAACCAATCGGGATTGGTCCTGAGTACTCATAGAAACTCTGTTTCAGTTACATCAGCACCGTCCTCCCTTTAATCGCTTAATTTTAAATCATATAGTTCGCATAGCAAAAGCCTATTTCAAAATAAATACGAGAGGTAATATTCATTATCCATTGCCACGCAACACTATCTACCACCACAGACAAAATTCCGGCAAAGACTCTGTTCAATCGTCGTATTATAACTAATTTTGACCGATTTGATTATATTCAAAATCGTTACCATTACCAAGACAATTGGGCCAAGTTCATATCTGGTATGACATTCAATTTCATTTAATCAGCTGAGCATCTGTTATCAGCTGTGCCATCAATAACCAGAGCTATAAACAAATAATTAGGATTGTCACATTTGTCGAAACTGTTGGCGAGGGCAAACATTCAAAAAATGAGACTGACGAAATCCATGGGAATTCTAGTGCTCAATCACCGACACCCTCCATTGTACGTTGTATGCTGCAATAAAATAATGTAACTATAGATGGTAGTTGTGATTTTTCCAACAATACCTCTTATATTTTTATGAAGAAGTCCTAAACTGACACTAGATAAAACGGAATTTGTAAATGTGTGACAGCAGGAGATTTGTTCTTTAACGCGAAAAATAGTATTTTAACGACTTCCTATAGAAATTGATCTTAACATTTGAACGAAGAACTTTCAAAAAGGGTCCGGAAGAAATAAAAGCTCGACTATATTTTCTGCATTATGTAACGTGCCACCAGATTATATAAGGAATGACTATCCGTTTTCTTCAGAGAGATATATAGTCTACTAGATTAAGTGTCATGCTAGTTGGATAATAATGATATTACGAGCATCACTCCAGTTTTTAAGTTCAAGTGTGCAGACTGTACAATTAATGGGGAGTGCTATAAAATGCAACAGTAAAGTTTTGATTCAGAGCACAGATGTTATAGCATAAATATTGGTTCAATTTTATAAAAATATCATAAACTCAAACATTTTGAATGAACCGAACTTCTAACGACACTCGCACTCTTGAAATTAAAATTCTTAAAAGTTATTAACATTAATAAACGATATTCTTCAGTTTAAATTACCATAATCTTGAAAAAAAACTTGCCACTTAAAAATTTAATATTATATCTGTTAATATCGAAAAGGTCGGTGTCTAGGGACATATCCTAAATTGAATGATATATGGTCGTAGATTGTTCCTCTGAAGTTAATTTCGAATTTATTTTTATATAGGTGATATGGGTATAGAAATATATATATATATATATATATATATATATATATATATATATATATATATATATATATATATATATATATATATATATATATATATAGATATATATATATATAGATATATATATATATAGATATATATATATATATATATATATATATATATCAAATTTTTTACAATTTGATTCAAACAAATTAAAACTTTTTTAATCTTGAAATTAAGTTTAAATTGTTTAGCTTTATATTTCGTTTGACATCGAATTGAGCCCAAAACACTCACAGGGTCACACAAATTAAGATCATCAGCATATTTGTTGCGTTAATACCAGTGTAAGATCACATTATCTATCAATCAAATTTTATCTTTTGATTGATTGGTTGACGAACAAACGTTGCAGCAAAATCTCCTTGAAACCGAAAGCTCTTTGGCATGTTATCAAACTGCAGGATAGCAAAACATATAGTAAGTCAAAATTATTTTATTTGATATGATTCAATTTTAAAACTCTCCAAGTGTTGTAAGCTGCATCATAGTGTTAATCTGGATCTAATCCTACAGCTGCTTCAAAAAGCTACACCATCATCTATTCGCTGAATTATATTGGACTCCATAATTTCAAGTGCAGTGGCAACACTCCACATATTTCAAAAATTGTATTTGTGTACAAACATGTGCTGCTCCATAGTGACCAGCCACACAACGACCTGAAGTGTACTATTATGTCACGGTATATGAAAAGACAAATTAAAAAGTTGAAAGGTGAAACTACCTATGACGTACTAGCGATTAAAAAATCAATCGAAGCGATTGGTGTCCGGTTTTGGAACTAAATTCTTTGGTTTACTAAATTTTTTAATACATTGTTTGGAAACCGATGACCTGCACATTCTCATTATGAATGAGCTTATAAGCTCAAAAGGAGATGTGCAGTTCACATAATTATTGTAAATATATAAATAAATAAATAATGTTTCATCGTCAGATGAGCTTCTCAAAGCTCTTTCCATGAAACCATAAGAATTTATACCAAATATGATGGTATCCATCCGAGAGGAGCACAATTTCGATATAATCTCATTAAATTAGAGTTACTACTAAGGTAAGTTATAACATTTTATTTCTTCAACGCTTTGATATCAACGCAAATAGATCGACTGCATCTAATTGTTTCAACCGATGGTATTTATCAATGGGAAGTTTTGTTCAGAAATCATATCGAAGCTTGCCATTAACGATAAACTAATATAGGTTCAGGAAACTACTCAACTTCAAATTATGTTTCGTAACAGTTCAAGAAGTTGTCGAAGAAAGATGGTACTACTTAAGAAGAAATTGTCTTTCTCTCCTTGTATTCCTTCTTGATAACATATATTACATGTTAAGACGAACTCCTTATATATTTTACTTCTGCAAGCAGAAATATTTTATTTCAAACTGACCAATCACAGACATATCTCCATAATATTTTATCTATGAACTAATTCTGAACTGAAAATTTACTGTCTTATGACCTATGATTATTATGACATTAAAAGTCGAAAGAGCTTATAACTACCAACAACAATCATTTTGGTTATAGGTAGAACCAAAGCACCTAGATATACAAGCCGCACACATCAAAATTAAGCTTAAAAAGTTTATACCCTTTATTTACCAACACTATTACAATTCGTGACGTCATTAAAACGAACTTGATCCGCCTACATTTCATAACTATTACTAAAAATTTAACAGTGTCCAGAAAATAAATTTCTTTTTATTTGGAATGTCAGTTTTGTTTTGTTTATTTTTGTAGGTTAATATTGTGATTGTAAATAAATAAATAAAACAATATATTTAAATTAATTTAGTTTATGTGAGGTCAATAATAATTTATAACACCTTATGTGATATAAATATAATAGTTAATTGTGATAATATTTTGTGCAAGACAAAAAAAGCAAAATCGAAAAGTATTTGGTTATGTTACATTCCAGTATGAATGTTTACATTCCAGTACGATTCAAAATTGCAAATGATTAATTTTATCTGTGCAATTTAGACAACGAATCACAATCACCATGAGTGTTTGTAATTGTTATCTAATATTAACGTCATACTGTGATTGTGCCGATATATTTTTTAAGCTAGTTGTGTGAAATCTGGATAAGTATCAAAATCAATCGTTGTTCAAATGAAACATTATATACTCGTATATATATATATATATATATATATATATATATATATATATATATATATATATATATATATATATATATATATTCAAATTACGCTTTTTAATTTTGATTTATTTTTAGTTACTGATGTTGTGCAAGAGAGAACGATCATCGTTATGGTTTACTTAATATAGAACGACTACACGGGGTAGAATTTTATCCGGACTAATTTATTAGGAATATGATAAACGATACACATGGGTTAGGGTATATACGAGGTAAGCTCAGTTGAACAAGCTGTTCAACATTATATATGTGCAACTTGATCAATTTTTAATGATATCTATTAGCACACATATTTATGGTTACTGCAAGCCAATTTATTAATATATATTGAATACTAATTAAATTGTTTAATGTTAATTATTATTTTTGGTTACAGGAAATCGGACTACGCTCATAAACTGCCATCACACACGCACCAACCAGATAAGGATAATTCAATTATTTCGATTGTCGTGATTTCGATGGCATGTCCAAAACTAGGATACTAGAAAATACATTTCTTCAATTGAACTCGTCTTCGGTGGTACTAGAAATTTCAAGCAATATTCACATGGTGTCGGGAATAAAAAATTATAGAGCAGAACTGAACGACAGAGAAAATAATAACCTACAAAAGTACAATGAAATCATATCATGTGAGTGCTAATATCAGTCAAGTACTCGTAAACATCAGTTTAGAGCCAAGTAATCATCAACATCAGTTGAGAGATACATCGTCTTCCCTAACACCGAACATTTTTTGACAATTAACTCAGGAGAAATAATTTTATGAAAATCGAAATAATTATTGTAAGTCTTAACCAATTTCACTCTAATGTAATATAGTTTAAGTTTAACACATCATTATATATATATATATATATATATATATATATATATATATATATATATATATATATATATATATAATATATATATATATATATATATATATATATATATATATATATATATATATATATATATATATATATATATATATATATATATATATAAATATATATATATATATATATATATATATATATATATATATATATATATATATATATATATATATATATATATATAAATAAACATACGTAGGCATAAATACACATACACATAAACACAGTTCAAATAACAAATTTACCTAGAAAATAGTTTTTGAATGTTAATTTTTTATATATTTATTTTACGTATTTTTGTAGTTATATACAATAATATTTTAATAACAAACAATTTAATAAGAAGTTAAAAAAATGTATAATGAAAAGCCATATATGACGAAACAATATTGAAATAAATACTAATTTTAACCAGTAAATAATAAATAAATTTAATTTAAGTAATTAAATAATAAGTAAATTTAAAACTTTAAAAAAAATATATATTAAAATCTAGTTATGTTTAAAATAAATTTTAAAAAGTTGATTAAATAAATGATATATAATAAAAACAATTGCATTTTTCATTCAATTTTCATTACAGCGTTAAGTTTGATCGCCAATTTAAATGTTATACATATAACTCGGTCGTACAAATGGTTTTTTCATCAATTCAACTTAGATTTGGAATCCATTGCCACTTTTAATTATTTTGCAGAACAAAATTCGGTTGGGAGTTTAAATGACATTTTACAATGTGTTGAAAAAGAATTTGCCCGACATACTAAATTAATTTGTTTAATAAAATCATACATAAATGCTTGAAATTCAACTGAGGTGAAACGTCTATCAAAAGTGATAATAATTTAAATTTTAGTAAAACCAATCAAAATACTAGGTAACTACTACTGAATCTATTTACATATGCATGAAGCTTTATGTACCGTTCTATAGTTTAATGTACTTTTTATCTAAATAAATGTATTTGAATAAAAAAATCAATTCAAATACTTAAAATTGTTTTAAAAATTCACACTTTTAAAAATCGTAACGACTTTTATGATGCCATCTTGTATCGAGTATAACAATTGAATGGGAATAAAAAAAATTTAAATAATTTTTGAAGTATTTACTTTCATTAACATGTTTGGGTATTTTAATTGTGTACTTCGTATTATCGCATTAACAATATGCTTTAAAATATCAATAAATACGATTTATATTATTAAAGTTATAAAGTGCCATCTCTTATCCAATATTTGAAGTATATGTTTCTTTTTCGTAGATCATACGTCATTGATCTCGTTTTATATATTTTTATACGGCGTTTAGAACCAATTATAACATATACATGTATAAAAATTAAATAAATCAAAACGTTTTTATTTTTATCATAACTATTAAAAAAATAATTCGTATTTTCATTTGATTTCCATTTATGTTATATGAAAATGTTTGATTTAAATTTTGATATAAAAATAATTTTCGTTTTCAGTATTTTTCATTCATTAAATTTGATTCAAAAAACTTCGATTTTACATTACTTCTTATGGAAAGTATCAAAATCTATACCCCTTAAAAAAGCTCTATAAATTTAAAGGGTCTTTGTGTTTGGCTTGTATTATTTAGGATGCTTTGGTAGAACAATCATTAGTTTTAATTTCTCAGTTCTCTTCTTCGCTGGAATATATATGTTATCATTTCTAGCCCACGGCATGGTGCCTACAGCTAGATCGATCATATACACTTCTGACAGGAGCAATTCAGTCTAACACCAAAGAGAATAAATATAACGAGGAACATCTTATATGAACCGCGGTTGCATATAAACTAAAAATATTTCTGAGTTATTTCGTGATGGGAAACAAAATAGGACAAACATATATTTTTTAATTCGTTTTCGCTTTCGAACGACAGCAAAAAACAATATTTGACTATTTCAAAACATCGCTTACTATTTCGTATTCAATTGTGAAATGGAATAGATTAATATGAAATAGTAGGCGAAGTTTTGAAATAGTCAAATATTTTTTTTTGCTGCCGTTCGAAAGAGAAAACGAAATAAAAAATATTTGTTTGGCCTATTTTGTTTCCCAATTCGAAATAACTCAGAAATGTTTCAAAATTTTTATTTTATATGCAACCGCGGTCCATATAAGATGCTCCTCTTTATATTTATTCTCTATGCTAAAGCTGAACGTATTAATTTATTATAGTTAATTTACAACTCATGGAAATTGCATTTGTAGTTTATTGCTTAGAAGTTTATTGTAAAATTTCGACAGATATTAATCGACTATACATCTCACTCATTTCGTCCTACAATATTTAATACTTTACAAAAATTTGCCCATCCTGGCATCCGTTATTCTTGTAAATTGAACTTCCGTTCATACTTAAATGTAAAGAAAGTCATAATCCAATGAAAACAGTCTAAGTTCATTCTGGTAACGATCATAAATTCAAAGACGTTTTGAAATGCAATGACTCTTGTCACGAGATATGTATATAATTACACTATAATGGATAGTCGCATCTAGGACTTTCATGGTTGCAACGGTTAACTAGGAATGAGGGTTCGATTCCGGAGAAGAAGATTGAAAGCGGGTGCGTAAATTACCCAATCCGTGGGGGTACTGACTTGGAATGAGTACACTTTAAATCGTTTAACAAGAAACAATTGGAACGAAAGTTTGGTGCGAGCAGCCGCGTTAATTCCAGAACAAATAGCGTATATTAAAGTTGATGCGGTTAAAACGTTAGTATAGTTAAACTTGGTCAAGCACAGGTAGTTCTGGTCTACAACAGTAAAATTACTTTGAACCAATTAGAGTGCTTAAAATCAGGCCATTTGTGCCTAAGTAGTCTCTGCATGAAAATATGGAATAAGACGTCTATCTTATTGACAGAGAGGTGAAATTCTGGATCGTCGCAAGTCTAACATAAGAAAAAACATTTGCCAAACATATTTTATTTATCAAAAACGAAAGTTAAAGGTTCGAAGGTGATGCCACCCTAGTGTTGTGGATACCTAAACTTCAAACCAGAATTGGCGCTTCTATTATTTTTTATGTATTTAGCGAATAGCGCGAATTTGTTTTTGGAAGGAAATTTGGTATTTTAAATTTCTAAATCGAACCACCGTGATATTAACTAGCGAATAATAAAAGTAATATATATTATATAAACAGTGAATTTATTAGTTGACCGGATTAGTTTGGAAACGATTTGAATACCGCAACGAGATAGTTTGGACCCTTTGCCTTACCTTGGATACGAGAGTAATTATACACTTTATTTTTGGTGCTATTCTAGTTTGAAATTCGGAAATTTCTTCAGTGCATTGAACTCTGGACTGAACCTCATACAGTGAATCTTTGGTGCGTGAATATTTGGCGCTCCTAGAGACTGACTGGAAAGAGTTTCAATCGGTTGAACGATCTTTAAAGGGCAAATTTGATGACGCGCATATTAAAATAGTGGATGGAATCGAAGAGGCACACTCCACGTTAATGCGAAGATTGGAAAAGCAGCAGGAAGAAAGTAATGCTAACCAGGGTAATCACACTATAGAGGAGTTGATATTAAATAAGCGCCATTTTTTGCAAGAAATCGCTTCTATGAATAAGCTTGAAGTGAAGTCCGCTTACATCGAGTTATTATTCCAGATTTTAGTGGAAATTATGCTGATTTTCCGTCGTTCCGGGATCTGTTTGAGAACTCAGTTTATAATAACGAGTCTAAGGTGCATAAGTTGTAATATCTCAAAAACTTACTTTAAAGGAGATGCATAAACTTTAATTAAGCATCTCACAGTGACTGATGCTAATTATGATGAAGCTTGGGTGAGGGCGAGATATGATAAACGAAACCATGTAGTTCAATCTTTATTAAAGCGATTTTTGGACCAACCGAGCATACAACAATGTTACGTGAAATCAATTCGTAATTTATCGGACGTATCAGATGAGGTTATACGAAGCTTGAATGTACTAGGTGAGGAAGCTGAAGGTCGTGATCCATGGCTTGTATATCTTTTAGTCAATAAATTGGACAACGATTCAAAGGAAGCTTGGGCTCATGAAGTCACAGTAAAAGATTTCCCAAGTTTTGACCAATTATTGGCGTTTTTAAATAAAAGATGCGATGCTTTAGAAAGCCTAAGCTCCATGCAACAAAAAAAGGTAAATGTGGTCGAAAACATCATTTAACCTTGCATCCTGAGAATCGCTTAGTGCAACTAGCGGAGAATCATTAGGCGTTAACATATTAAACATATCTGAGATGAGTGCAGTTACTGATATTAAGGCAAATACGGTGAACATACCAAAATTCCAATCTTTGCTTCCAACCGCGATAGTGAAAGTAGCTGATCTGTTTGGTAAAAGGCATCAATGCAGAATTTTATTAGATTCGGGGTCACAAGCCACATTTATAACAGAGGCATGCATGCAACGTTTAAAACTCCCTAGATCAAAGGCGGGTATTGCGATAACGGGTCTAACGTCAGGAAAGTTGACTACAAGAAGGATGACGTCTATCAAAGTGAATTCGGTGCATTCTTCATTAGATATTATGCAAATTGACGTACTTATAATAGATCAACTACCAAATAGACTGCCAAGTTTTAACTTTCAATGCAGAGATTATGGTTTTCTCAATGATTTAAAATTAGCTGATCCTAAATATAACCAAGTTGGACCAGTTCATATTTTGATTGGTGCTGATAGATTCTTCCACGTACTGGAAATGGGCAGCTAACCAATTCGGACGCGACTTTAATTGCGCAACGGACAATGTTTGGATGGATTATATCTGGCATAACCAACAGAGAGAGATAGCGTGGTGACAAGTGGGACAATACAAGTCAATAATTATACTCTTAATTTGCAAATAGATGTCAATATCAATAACACCCTGAACGCCCACACGGAGGAAGCCGAATGTGAAGAATATTATAAAGCAACACACCAAAGAAATGACGATTGGCGAAATATAGTAGCAAATGCTGCTCATGAATAAACATGATGAATACACTAAATTTGTTAATGATTATATCGATCGGAGATATTTGGAACCTAACGAAGCAGTTGACCAGACTATCGATGGTTCAAAATGTTTTTATTTGCCCCATCACTGTGTGTTGAAGGAATCTAGTGAAACTAACCTGCGAGTGCTATTTGATGGCTCGGCGAAATCTTCAACGGGAATCTCACTAAATGACACAATGTTAATCGGTCCAACCATACAACCAACTTTATGGACCGTAGCTATAAAATAGCATTGACAGGGGGCATTGAGAAAATGTATAATCAAGTTCTGGTTCGTGACACTAAATTTCAGCGAATTTGGTGGCGAAATAAAATGACTGATGAGCTCAAGCACCAAAAATTAAAAACAGCTAGTTCTTCATTTTTGGATATTAGAACTTTACATCAAATTGCATATGATAATTAACAAGACTATCCAGATATAATTACACTCTATTCGAATGATTTCTATGTTGATGATTTTATCTCAGTAGGAGATACCATGAAAGAAGTGAAACACCTAAAAGAAAAAATAAACAAATTATTGAGAACTGGCGGGTTTAATTTAAGAAAAAGGAAGTCAAATTTATCTAATATTACGGCGGCAGAAGATACAGATGAAATTTCGATGTTCCACAATTCAACGGAGAAAAAAATTCTAGGTCTCCAATGGAATGCTCTAGAAGATGTATTTGGATTTCAACTAAATTTAGAGAGCAGCAGAGAACCCACAAAAAGACAAGTGATTTCGGAATACTCCAGAGTTTTTGATCCGCTTGGTTGGTTGTCTCCATCGATCGTTCTGATGAAGATTATTTTCCAGAATCTATGGTAACTTAAACACCTAGAGTGCCAATATGATTTCAAGCATCCCATAATTCTACCAAAGGGCCGTACATTAAGCCGAATTTTAATTACACACATGCATGAGCGAAACTTACATCCTGGTACACTTAACGAGGCAGCAATTTTGGATATAGTTGGAGGCAGAAGTGCAATCAGAAAAGTTGTGAACAAATGTGTAATATGCTTCAAAACCAACGCAAAGACATCCAAGCAGTTGATGGAAGATTTACCAATATCAAGGATACAGGCAGCTCGCCCATTTAGTTCGTGTGGTGTTAATTATGCGGGACATAAGAGGCGCGAGATTGACAAAGGGATATATAGCCTTATTTATTTGTATGGTGATAAAGGCTATTTACATCGAAGTAGTTAGTGACCTGTCCACTGATGCTTTTATCGCGGCGCTCAAACGATTTGTGGCGAGACGAGGAGCTTCATTCAGCATAAATAGTGATAACGGTTCTTATTTTGTTGGGGCGAAACGAAAGCTGAATGAGGTTTATCGTTTAATATTAAACAATAATTATAACTCTGTCGTTGCAGAATTTTTAACAAAATATGAGATACAATGGCATTTTATACCACCTGCGTCGCCTCATTTTGGTGGGCTTTGGGAGGCAGCGGTGAAATCGGTGAAAACCCATCTTTCAAAATGCGCATCAAACACTAATTTGACTTTCGAAGAAATGGCCACTTTGCTAAGTCAAATTGAGGCAATACTAAATTCAACGCCATTATATGTAATAACCGCCCAAGTGGCGCAGTGGTTAAAGCTGTGGCAGTTGGAGCGGGAGGTACCGGGTTCGAATCCCGATAGAGGCAGGTTGCAAAAGGGATTTTTCACCACTTGATTACGATCGGTGGTGTGAATGAACACAACTATGATCCCCTGTTGGAGTGCAGAATCCATGGGCCGACCCATCTTCCATGTCAGTACTGTAGGCTGGCATTGAGCTATGCAATGTGCAGATGGTTAGGAAAATCGGACCTATAGCCGTACGTCCTCGATTTGGCTGCAAAGCGTAAGGTAAGGACGTAAATAAGCGAACCGCGAAAGAGTTGGGAGTGCCTTGAGCCCCAAAACAGATGGCATAGAAATAAACGAAAAAAAAATAATAAAAAAAAATTATATGTAATAGCAGATGATGACGCATCCGGTGATGTCTTAACACCTGCTCATTTTTTAATAGGCTCTGCGAATTTCTACCTACCTGAGGAAGAGATCAGTGAAAGTATACCAGCTGGAAGACTAACGAGATGGCAACATATTCAACAGCGCGTTCAGTCATTCCGGAACAATAATTTAGAGTAGAATACTTGCATAATCTCCAGCAGAGAACGAAATGGCATAAATCACAGGAAAACTTTAAAGTCGGGGATGTCGTACTGATCAAGGAAGAAAATTTACCCTCATACAAATGAACATTAGGTAAAGTGGTTCAATTGCATCCGGATCAGCAAGGGAGAGTTCGAATTGTCACTCTTTAAACGTCAACATCGTTATTAAAGCGGCCAACTGTTAAATTATGTAAGCTGCCGGAGCATGATAATTGTCAGATGGTTAACGACGGAATTGTAAACGGGCGGAGAATGTTGTACCCAAACTTTCAAACCAGAGTTGGCGCTCCTATTATTTTTTATGTATTTAGCGAATAGCGCGAATTTGTTTTTGTAAGAAAATTTTGTATTTTAAATGTCTAAATCGAACCACCGTGATATTAACTAGCGAATAATAAAAGTAATAAATATTATATAAACAGTATTTATATTATATAAACAGTGATTTTATTAATTGACCGGAATAGTTTGGAAACGATTTGAATACCGCAACGAGATATTTTGGACCCTTTGCCTTACCTTGGATACGAGAATAATTATACACTTCATTTTTGGTGCTATATTCTGGTTGTAAATTCGGAAATTTCTTCAGTGCATTGAACTCTGGACTGAACCTCATACAGTGAATCTTGCTGGTTTCTGCGAATCAACCAGATCAACAGAGCGTCAACAGAGTACCTCGCCAACTGTACACCTAGTTCTAACCATAAACGATTCCAGCTAGCAATTGGATGGAGCCAGATGTATGGTGAATTTTTCCCGGAAGCTAATCGTTTTTTGGCCTCCGGGGAAGTATGGTTGCAAATTTGAATTAACACAACAATTTGAATCAGCACGGAGAAAGTTACCAGGTACGAACACAAATTACTAAAACAGATTAATAACTCTTTCTCGAATCTATGGGTGGTTTCAAGATTTGTGTTCGGTGTTCCAATTAATGTTATAATTGATTAAGGAACACATTATGAGTCAAGTATTTTTTAACTGATTTAACAATACTTAAAATATCTGAAATGGTTTACGGTCATATCCAGTGAATTTTTCATACTTTTGACTCCAAACCGACAATTTCTTAAGACAAAAATCTTATTATTTTGTGTTAAGTTTACAAAATGATTTATTTATAATGTAAAACCAATTAAATAAAAATGTTACATATTTAATTTGGGTTTTCGGCATCCACAGATTCTTGCGTGGTTTTATGTTCGGGTATTTGCTTTTTACATAGAACGAATAAATAATAAATCAGCATAAATGTATACATAAATGTTTTTATGATTGTTGTCTTGCAAAAAAATACATTAAGGTTTTTTTTTACTAAAAAATAATTTCAATTTAATTATGAAATTTTCTTATTCATCTAAAAATTCAATTCATCCACGATTCACGTTCCACGAAATGTTTGTTTTTATACATATATTAAATTTAATTCAATTCAGCTTCCAGGTATTCAAATTCTTATGAAATGTTTTTAAATCAAATTTGAAATCGTAAATTTTTAAATTATTTTAGTTTATGTTGCTGCTCGCAAGCAAAATTTATTTAATTCTTTTGTTTTTCTACAACAGTCGATTTTTCCATTTTCACAGTCAGTGAATATATTAGCAGTCGAATACCATTTAGAATTACTCAAAACACATACATACACAAATTATTAGTTATACCAATGTTTTGTAAATAACATCAAAATACAATGATCGGGCCTCTTTAGATCTAAAGTGAGTTCTGTAGCATATTGCAAGCTAACATTAAAGCTCCCAACAAGTTAAATATCGAAGTCAAGGAAACAAACGAACTTTCACAAAAGAGAGTTAAGCCAGCATCATTGGCAACACGCTATACTTTATTAGAACAACTGTACGGAAGCACACCGCTTAATTAAGGGCTCACCGAAAACATGTCAAGAGCATTTAAGAAAAGTATAGACCATTTGTCTAAATCAACCCGACTTAATATGAAATCTGTATTAACAAAACAGCACAGTTACATTTCCTTAGAATTAGACTATCTAGTCTAGACAAATTATATATAATTGAAAACCTGAGTAATTTCCAAATAAATACAAAAAAGCTAATTAAAAGCTTTCTGGTATATGTATAAAAAATTTAATAATTTTATTGCAAATGGTATTAAGATAAATTTATTCTATGAGTTTTAAACCAATAATCCTATATAGCAGAGAAATGAAACAAAGCATGCAAGATTAACTGGAAATGAAAACTGTCATTTGGTTAATCATGGGACCTGAAACTGAGATGCGTGTACAGGCTATACGTTTCCGTAATCAGACCTATAATCTTCTTTGGCGCATTTATTTGATGGTCTATAACAATGCGCGGGATTGGATGAAAACCACTAAACCACCTTCAAAGACTTGGTGGTCTTGGGTCTGCGGTCGCTTGATCTTTGGATCAGAAGGTATGCAGCACAAACAGCCGCTCGCCTTCAAGGCAAAAATAATCTATTTGTCCATTCTGAAAGAAGTGGGCCGACAAACGACTGCCCGCATACACTCGAACACTATGGTGATGAAACACATCTTCAAAAAATTACTATTTCAACTATTACCGGAATAACCCATGGGACTATAACACCTTATCCTAAGCCTCCGTTAACGATATACCATATTAATCACTACTGACGGATCCAGTATGCCGTAATCTAGCTGGTGCCGGGTTATACATACAAACCCTGAAGTCGAATTATCTATCCTGCTTGGTAGGTACGCTTCTGTTTTTTCAGGCAGAATCTGCTGCAATATTGAAAGCATTACTGTTTGTCCAGGCGGCCTTAATGGCTATTGGTTCCAATACTGTTTCATAGAAAATTGTTTTGGAAACGATATATTTAATGCCTTAAATCGATGGCAGGCTGAATAAAGTTAGACTTCACTGGATACCAGTAACATGGCTATCAACGGGAATATATTTGCCGAAAAATTGGCCCGTTTGAGTGTGGCTTTCAAATTTGTGGGACCAGAGCCCGCTCTAGGAGTGACGTCATTATTTATTAAAAGAGAAAATAGTCTTATTTTGGATTAATAAACCAGCAAAGATCACAGTTCTTCTTAAATAATGATAGACAAACTATAAGGATCTTGGTGAACATTATCACGGGGCACTAATCCCTGAATAATCGTATTTTTCGAACGAAAAATCCAAAATTCGATTTGTTTCCATACTGCGAACATTTTGTGCTTCCATTCTTCATACTCTCGCCATAGACTGCATTGTTTTGGATTACAATTTTTATTTGAGGATCAATATTCTCAAATACCACATATCTTGTATATAGATTATGTATATAGATCTTCAATTTATTTTGAGCTAAACAAAATTTCCAAAAAATTAGCATTTGCCGATTGTTGTTCTAACAAATATTCCAACGGTTCACAGACCTTTCTGAAGTTACGCGGAAAAATAAAACTACATTTTACAACCGACAATCGACTTCTCCTATAAAATTAAGTCGTTCGTAATTGATTACTATTGGCACGGACACTAGTGACATCTCTGGTTCAGTATAGTACCCCAAATGTTTACGATCAAAATCAATATGAACGCAGTAGTATTGGAAAATAATAAACAGATGAAAATTTATACGCGAACCTAGAAGCAGACGTATTGTGTGAAATAGTGTGATGATATCAATAATGGTGAAGTATGCCCATTTTATTACAGTGAAATGTCAAATGGACCCACAGTTTGAATTGGCGGATTAAACTCTTTAAGCTTCCAAAGCAGGCTATGAATATTAAATGAGTGCATTTGGTACCAACTACAATGTAAAATAATAATTTATTTTTTGGGGCATTTAAGATCAGGTGGCAGTCTTAATACAGCTAACAAATCATAATATAAGTACGTACTACAGCTATTGATGTAACATACACAATAAAAGCAGTAGTTTAATCCTTCAAATCAACATTTGAGCAGAACAGTGCTAAAAATATAACGATTGGAATTTGAGCCCGAGAGTTTCAATTGAAGGAGTAACGAGCAACCAGGAACGATTTTAAAAATTAGATTACAAAAGTCAACCAGCAGAGGAATAGCATGGGCAAAATAAGATGTTGGGTCTGTAACAAACCTGGTCATATATTGAAAGATTGCTATAGAAATTTAAACAAAAGCAGGCAAGAATAGCGATGTATAGGACGACAAGGATCGTGAAAAGGGATCGGAAGAAATAAAAAATCTGGTCATATTACAGAAGTTAAACAAGAAAACCACATAGTCAATGACATTCATTTTCGTGTCCCGATTTGCAAGAAGTAATGATGGTGAAGTAAATAAATCAACGAAAACAGTGTACGATGACCTTCGATAATGATGATATTCATCCGTGCGGGTTTTAAGACAAAAAGAAAGTGGTCCTACGAATTGGTAAAAGATAGTTCTGTCAAAAAATTATGTTGAAGAGCAATTGAGAAACAGCAGTTTGCAGAAAATTGGATGAAGTCACTGTTACGGAGAGGTTGTGACAAAAAAGGACAATCGGATGAAGACTCAAATCATCAGTATAAAAATTACATCAAAACTCGACCGAATTCAAAAACAGGTTCGAGATAAATCAATGGTTTGTTCATTTGGAAAGTTTGGGACGAACAGTCGCGTTAAGGACATGAATAACATCTCTGGATTAAACTAAACGGGTGCTAAAAAAATTAAATATTACGTAGTAAAACATGATCCAACATGATCATACCTTAGTCCATGGATTAACTTCCGGCCTTTCATTAGCTCTAGCCTTACAAGAAAAAATGACCCTGCAGATCACTAAAATAATAACAAAACTATGGAAAAGCTCCGCATAAACACGCATCAAACAACACTTGATGCGTGTTGGAGCAAAAAACTTATTACCACGAACATACAATACATAAAAGCCAAACACAAACCCCTTATAAATAATATAAGTAATATAATTGACAGGCTTCACAACACCACGAAATAGCACATAACCAATAACACTGATCTTCATAGTCCAACTGCTACGCCATAACAAATGTCAACCATATTTTCATGGAGGTAAAGTGTGCCTCGAAATGCTAGCCGAGCAAATACTTATGCCACCAGTATATGGCCATCTTCGAATTAAATTCATCTGGAAGAAGAGTATAGCACAGATGATAATTTGGAACGAATGCTGGCTGAGAAGACACTTCAACCATGGCCATATCTTGCTGCAATTCCAAAATAAATCACTCGTCTAACAACTGAAAATATTCCAACCGAAACGACAACAATTTCTGGTATAGTGTCAAAGGTACTATCACACATTCCTATTCTCTAGAAACTATCACCTGTTAAAGCACGATTGATGACACCCGATAAAACTCTAAAATAAACTACGACAGTTTCTGACACTTCAAAGACAATTTCTCCAAGTTAAGTTCCAAAACCGGAGAGAACTTTTTCTGGTTTAATTATAAAAAGTATACCCAAGGACCAACCATTATTTTATTACAAGCCTGATGATCCAGTTCCAACGAATTATAAAGAATGGTTTCGTGAAAGAATGAGACGTATTATTGGGCCCAACATAGTTCCAGCTGATTTCGAAAGTCCAAATTATCATCTTCCTCAATCCATTCTACCATATCAGTGCGATGCGCATATGGCCTTACTACTGGCATAGATATTTACCGGTCCAAAACCAGCATCCTGTTTTTTAGGGCTTTTACAAATCATATTTTGGCACGTATCGTCTCAACAATCTGACTCCATCGGTTTGGACTACGAGCTAGATCTTGATACAGCTGCAGCAACCAGAAGACGCACTCTACGCCTACAGAAAGGCGGGTATTATTGCGGATAAGCACGCAGAACGTGACCGAGCCAGCAAACTCGCTGTCCGCATTAGGCATATTTTCATTTTGAAATACTTATCGAATGAGGTTGAAAAGACTGTTCCACAAAGTTAGCCTTCCGAATATCAAGAGTTCAGAATTAATGCAATCAACTCCTGGTGAACGATTTTTCCTTAATCTATGCATGCGGTGATGGTGAATTCCTCATAGGAAGGATCCTCAATGATCATCTCTGCAGTCTGTATTTGAGGGCATTCAAATATAGCTTGTGATATATGTGGAACATTAGGTATAGGTAAGTCAGAAAAATGTTCACGTCATGTATCCAGTAACGCATAGAAGTTAACACATAGGTTTCCGCATCCTGGTCCCGAATGGCAGTTGACCGAGATCTTACGGTATGGTGCCATTCGATGATTTATATTAAGGAAAGGTTCGCGCTTCTTCAGTCTACAAATGCGATTAACTGTCCTCCTAGTAATAAGAGCAGTTATTTATTCTTGCAATTGTAAACCGATTCTGTGCTTCATTGAGGGCTTTATTTCGTTGCTCAACAGCAAGACGACACTCCTCATCAAACCAATCATTTTTGGGTGTAGTTTTCGCTATACCGAAAATGTGCTGGGCAGCATCGACAACCGAGGTTTCAAATACTTCCCTAACACTGTTCACATCATCAGATTGGTAATAGGATCGCAAAATGCTTTTGCTGACAAGTTCTTGATATTTTCGTTGCGTTTTGCCATTTATCAGAACTTCAGTAGAATCTGGTTGTATATTTCCCTGTGCTCTTTGACTTGTATGAAAATTTCCATCGTAGCTTATAAAAGATTTACTAAATCATTCCTATATAGGAATGATTTAGTAAATCTTTTTATATAGAACATCTTTATCTAAAATTTCATCTAAATTAAATTTTTATCTATGCGACATAAAAGAGTTTCCTCAACATAAATTATATACGTATTGTCGTCTTAAGGAGATACGTAATAAAACGTCTGTTAAATCGACAAGTACCCATTCCTAATGTACACAATATGTTATCACATGAGCAGACATATGTACATAAAAGCTAAATAGGTACAGACTTATTTACATTTACACCAATAGAAAATATGTTATTTGTCAATAAGTGTACGAACCATAAGATTTATTATTTTGTTCGAAATAATGATATAAATCAACTTTAACATATTGTCAATTACTAATTTAAAACCAATTTTCAACAAATAATATAAAATAAAAAGAAAATTCAAATGACAATTATTTTCTATTTTGCCAATTTAATATTTATTGTGGTGTTGAAATGTTTTGTAAATTATTTTTTGTGGAGACAGTTTTCTCATTTGTATTCGGAATGAATAAGAGATGCAAGAAGAGTTGTTTCTTGTAGCAAACAGAATTTTCTAATTTCGAGCATCCAGACACTATTTCATGCACATACGAGTACATATGTATACATTAATCATTGTGTAGTGATTTTGAAATATCTATTCTACAGCCAATTTAATTGGCTGATTTATAAAATGAATGAGTATGTCAATCTACTGTGCTGATTTGGGAAACTTTCAACTCTAAAAGTTGAGTAGAGTCTCAAGAAAAGTTAGTTTAGAATTCTTAAACAT
Organism: Tipula lateralis; assembly: GCA_963932295.1. Lineage (NCBI taxonomy): Eukaryota > Metazoa > Arthropoda > Insecta > Diptera > Tipulidae > Tipula > Tipula lateralis. The sequence continues at coordinate 158,296,730 of OZ010737.1, forward strand.
CAAAAAGTTCCCCGAATTTTTCAAAATTATTCAGAAAATTTACAGAAAACAAGTTTATTAATCTAAATCTATATTGTCCTCTTCAAAGTATTCCGCATCGACTACAACACACTTATCCCAGCACTTGATACAATAATCAAAACATTTTTATATATGAGTGTGAAGTTTGTGCTAAAAATAATAACAAAAAATTACACTGTTAAATTTATTTTTTTCCAAGAATTGAAAAATAAACCAAAATTTAAAATTAAGCGATGGTTAAAAACTGAAAGTTTGGATAGTTTGAGTGAAGGCTCAAACTTGTCTAGTAAGTTTTCAAATTGCCAAATCATTAAACGTGGTAAGTTGTAACATATAACCAATTTTGAAGACCATAATTAGGTTTTACGATGTTATAAAAATCAGCAAATAAATTGAAACAAAAAAGTCTGTATTGCCGATCCTAAAGATGTCCAAGGGTTTCGACCTATATTTTCGAATACCTCAACTCATTTTCATTTCGTTAGGAAACGTACATTAAATTGTGACGAGATTTGCTATGGATTCCGGAACTTTAATATTTTGTCAATTTTATTGCATCACAACTTTGTATCGTTGATCCTAGAGATGTCTAGGGGGTCTGGTTCTTGTTTTCATGTGATTTGGCTTAATACCATTATATCGAGGTAAGATCATCTTATTATGATGAGAACTACTCAATTTTTCAAATAATTCAAAAATTCGAAAATTTCGGTAATTTTTAAAAAATGGTATATCTCTGATCCTAGAGATGTCCAAGGATACTGACAGACAGTTTATTGAATTATTGTTCTATGTGCAAAAGTATATTCATTTATGACGAGATCATTTCAAAGGATCATTTCTATAATCTAGAATTTGAATGAATTTAGCCGAATTTTATTCGCATTTAGAATTAGTTAAAGATTGGTATTGCCATATTGAAAGGATCTTGATACATTATTCTATTGATTTGTATCCCTTCTATACGTTGTAAACCGATTATCAAAGATTTTGTAATTTGCTAATGATCAAGCAAATGAAAAAAAAATTCAATAGGATTTTTTGTTATTTTTCCTATTGGACCAATTGAAATCATGTTAATGTTACAACATACCACGTTTAATGATTTTACAATTTGAAAACCTACTAGACAAGTTTGAGCCTTCACTCACACTATCTTAACTTACAGTTTTTAATAATCGTTTAATTTTTAATTTTGGTATATTTTTCAATTCTTATTGGAAAAAAAATAAATTTAAAAGTGTAATATTTTGTTATTATTTTAGCACAAACTTCACACTCATTTTTTATATTCGATTTTCGGTAAGTCCATCAGTGCTTTCTGGGATTTTTCCATTTTTCTCATGTTCTCCGTAATGGATTTTTTGCACAGAAAAAAGTGACAGGGAGCGAAATAATATGAATTCCGTGACTAGTGGATGGTATTTGTTGCATTTTTCGCCAAAAATTACGAATAATGATGGCACTGAGTTTTTCACTCACAATTCTGGTTTCTTTCGGCAAATTCATGATACACTACACCGTTGTAATTCATGAAAACCATGCGCATTGCCTTCTTTTTTGACTGCAAACGATGTGTTTTTTTGCTCTCGGTTCATTTGGTGAACGCCATTCACTTGCCTGAAGTCTGGATTGCGTGACGAACTAGTAAACCCACGTCTCGTCGCCATAGTAGTGATACTTTTGATGAATGTGGTATCGAATTCAGCCTCGCAAATCATGTCTTTTGCGATGTCAACACAGTTTATTGCATGAAATTGAGGTCTTTTGGCACCAACTTTGCTGCTACACGACGGAACCGAAATCATTAACCAAAATGTCTTGAACGGATCCATAGACGATGTTGAAGTCCTCCGTTATCTCTCTGATGGTTGATTTGCGGTTATTGACCAACATTTCTAGTACTTTATCAATGTTTTCGATGTCAGTGGTCTGCCACTGCGTTTATCATCTTCGATTATTTTACGACTACTTTTAAACCACTCGTGCTACTGGTAACTGGTAAACGATCGTTTTCGTTAGAGAATCGTTGCCGAAACCCTTTTGCACATTCCCAACGTTCACGCACCATTAAATCCATTTCTAAAATTGTAAATAATCGCCAACACACACAGAGATAGATGTACTCTTGACTACGTAACTTTTGCAAATGTCAAGCTATGACGCTAAGAATTAGAGGGAATATCAACAACAGATGTACCAACTAAAAAAACACAGAACTCAAAACGGAACGATGGGAGCGCCACACGGAGGTTTTTTGGGAACTTTTTGATCAAGTTACATCAGGTCTGAATATGTTGAAAAAAATTAAAATCTGAAATGATGACGTAAAAGTAAACATCCATCAATCTGTAACGTCGCGTTATATTGCAAAACTTTGGAATTATAATTCCGAGCCGTACTTGTATGTTGTTGTTGTTGTAGTTCGCTAGGCCGGTTTCGATTTGATATTTGGCTTGTGTTTCCATATGGAATAATGAAAGAACGATTATTGTTGATAAATAAATTGAAGTCTAATAAATAATTAATCCTGAAAGAGAAAAGGCGAAAAGTGTACCGCATAATATATTATAAAATATACCATAACGCCTAAATGATTGACAAGTAATGCTTGTAGCATACTTTCAAGTGAAATATTTCGCATTGAGTATTTCTAATAGGCTATCTCATGAGGTATATGTTTGCTTTCAAACCATCAATAGATGTTACATTATGCTCCGATAGTATAGTTGGTAGGACACATGTTTTTCAATTCGTGGACCCCAGTTCGTTTCTCAATTCGACCAAAAATAAATGTATATTTGAAATATTTATAATAAAGTGAGAATATGTGACTGGTGAAATATATATATATATATATATATATATATATATATATATATATATATATATATATATATATATATATATATATATATATATATATATATATATATATATAATGGGGTTTTTTGTGTGGCATCAATCGAAACTTTGACATGTCAATTTAAGAAGTGACAGAAGATAGGTGGTGATTTTAAAAATGACAGATCATGATCAGTCATTTTAAAATCACCACCTATCTTCACTCACCTCAGTAAAAAGTGAATGGGGTATTGATTGACAAGTGACGTGTCAAAAAGGACAGGTGAAAAAAAGATAGGTTTTAATGAGCTGTCAATCAAAATGTTCCCAGACTGTCAAACAAGTTCCCACCACAAAGAGACCTACTGACATCATTGAATGACGATGGTGTGATCGAAGAGATCATCAGGCATAATATCCTACCGACCTTAATCCATGTACCTTGTATGTTTTTGTACAAACTAATTGTTGGGTACTTCCACAGCATTTTAACTAAAGAAAGCAAAAAATTATTCCAGTAATCCGTAGCACTCGTGCCCACAATCGTGATTTTTGGTTACACAATGAATTGAACCCGAGACCCCCGGAATGCCAGAGCAAGTACGCTATCTACGTGACTAAACCTTACTCTCCACAAACAACAATTACTCCCGCTCAAATAAAATTTCCTTCCGGTTTTGGTTATGAATATGGAAATTTTATTCAATGTCGTAATTCTGCTCGGGTATACAACTGATTATTCCCCCTTAGTGATTAAGACTTGTTGAGGCATGAATCGAACTTGACTGACCTGCGCATATGCTGGTATTATTTGTAACCCGTATTTCCATATTCCGCCCATCCTATAATTGATATATTTGGCGCTGGAAGTATCTGTGCTTTAAGAAGCTCTATGAAGAAGGCAGATATTGAGAGAAGTAGCCAAATTATAGAATTAGAATATATTCAGGCCATTGATGTAATTATGCCCCAAACAGGGTCGTCGGGATCACCAATGTAACGCCGCGCTATATTTGAAAACTGTGAATTATATAATTCGTGTGGTGCATGTATATGTTGTTTTTGTAATTCACTAGGCCAATTTCATAGAAGGTCGGTGTGATCGAATAGATCAAATCCATTACATGAGCCATATGCTACCGGACTTAATGATTGTACTGTGCGAGCGAATTACAAGAACTTAACACAACATTTTTCGATTTATTTGGCTGTGGCGTTAATTGTACGAACCAATTATTTGGTACTAACTGAACGCCGCAAAGCCCTAAGATAGGAGGGACTCGTTATAGAAAATAACGAGGGTAACATCAATGTTCAAAGCCAAAAATATCTTCAATTTTTAAATTTGAACACACTGTATATGTAACTCTTTCATAGTAGTGGTTCTTTGGCACATGACCTGCAAGTCATATCACTGAGATCGAGAAATTGATTTACGAGATCAGTAGTAATTCAGACTTTATATCTAGTGATTTAGTTGGTGTTTTGGTATAGAGATTTTATAGGAGGAAAGTTTTCTGCAAATGCAAATGTACTCCACTCAGTATGAAGTAGCAGTGATAAAAATATTGGTAACTGGCATGTATCTGATTAGGTTTAGCTTTTTAATCACATACAAATAAAAAACCAGAGCTTTCATATCAATAAGGTCTTTATTCCTAAGGGTTTATTACGCAGACCTATAATGCCCTTAGATAGGGGAACCATTGAGTCACCCGAGAACGTAGAGCTGGTTTCCATTCAGCTGTTTAATACTTATCACTCAGTCTATGGACAACAGCTGTTCTGTGAAGCGAAGGGAGTCTATTAAAAGATGGAATGGGCAGAAAACCAAGAATATTTTTTAATAGTGCCAAACTCACCAGAGAATAAAGTGAAAAGCGCTTATGGAAACCATTCGTTAATTAAGACGATTTATAAGTGAGCTACATGTAGAAACTTTTGAATATTTTCGTTTAGAAAAAGATGGAGGGTTTACTGGGAGCTGAAAAGAAAATTTAGGTTACTTCTTGAGCCCTATTACCAGATTGTCCATTGCCAGTCAGACATATTTAATGACGTTAGCTGTGAACATCATATAATATAATAGGCATTCTGTCAGGAATTTTTTTTAAACCCGAAGCTTGGCTGTTAAATCATTCTAGGTTAGGTTAGGTTGTTGTGGCTGCTATCGCAAACTTAGACCGGCGACAGTCCGTTGTGATACCACTCTTTGTACTGCTATAGGTCCGAGTTTTTTTTCGTAGTACCATCTGCGCATTGCATAGCTCCATGTCAGTCCATTGCATGGCTCCATGAAGATGGGTCGGGCCATGGATTCTAAACACGATAGGGGATCCAGATATATGTTAATTATTCACACCGATCGCACCGCCAAAACAACCGAAGGTGAAAAACCCATTTGGATGTTGCCCCGAATTGGGATTCGAACCCGATACCTCCCGCTCCAACTGCCGCAGCTTTAACCACTGCGCCACCTGTGCGGTTTAAATCATACTTACCCTTCAATTTTCCTAGACGAGACATTTCCTTCTTCAATTCCGCGATAGATGAGATTGTTCCCAATTTGATTCGTATTCTTAGAGCCAGCTACATATTTAATAATATTTCTTGGAAGAAAGGTTATTATCCTCTTTATTCCTAAACGTGGAGGAAGTCGTGATACCCAATCTACGGCATCTAGACAAATTAATTTTACTTTCAAAGACTAGGGAGAACGTGTTAGATCACCATATTAGAAGTGAGTTCATCTCCACTTATCCACTCCATATGTAACAGTTTACTTCTCAGAAAATTTTCTCTCTGTGTCTTTATTGACATTTAGTGAGCTTTATATAACACTTCTTACAACAAACGACTGACATGCACTACGACGAAATATCTTTCGTCCATGCTCAAGTGTAGAAGTATTACAGCGAGACAAGAGATCAATCGGTAATGATAAAGTCGGTAAAGGAATGTAATTCAGGGATTATTTAATCCCCTTTACAATGGTCTTTCATGATTAAAGAGATAAGACTGACGAACCTCGGCTTTAATGTCCAAGGTTACGCAAATGATAGAGTTTTAATCATCAGTGAAAATACGATGGAACGTCTTAATAAATCTAATGCAAGAATCCATAGACATTGTGTGGTAATGGTGCATACAGGTTAAATCTAACGTCAGCCCTAGTAAACAGTATTAGTGTCATTTACTATGGTGGAACAAAGCTGCTGAAGAGGGTTTTATTTTATCTAGAATGGCACAACAATCCAATTATCAAAGAAGTCAAATATTAAGGAGTTATCCTAGATCAGAAACTAACTTGGAATCAACATATCACCGCAAGATCTGTAGTAAGGCCATAGGCAGAAACTATCGTTTAGACCTACCACAATCTAAGCGTTTTTGATATGGTGCCGAAGGACTAATAGGTCTGAATGCTGAACATGCAATATGAGGGGAAACTGAAAAATGATCTTTTGTGGGTTAAAAAAATTTTTTTGTGGAATTTCAATACTACCTACCGACCGACATGTCTTCCGAACGAATGCCGACTAAAATAGAATTTCACAAATCTTTTAAGTTGATATTTCATCAGCTTGATGAGTGGTATCGAGGAGGGCATGGTATGATGAAAGGTAGGATCAAGATAGGCCTTCGTCGTTCAAGCAGATATACATGCGATAGAGGTCTATGTAAATGTTGGTCTAACAAAAGGTTAGAGTAAATAGTGGTTAAACAAAGACCTAAATAGTGACACCACTAACGACAGAAAATTGATCATCACCCTTTAGCAAAGTACTTGCATAATCGTCGCATGTTTGTGGGTTTGAATAGTTGAGTTCAATTGAACAGTTCAGTTTGGAATATTAAATATTGGCAATCAAAGTGATAAGGGTTATAAAATATGTTTGTGGGATTTGTGTGTGAAATAAATTAAGTTTGGGAACTGTTGTTTCTGAGTATAATTCTTCTCATGGCTCCTCGTATAATGTTTAGATAGCAAATAAGAAAGCAAAGTATCTGAAAGCATCACTGAACGAATATTAAACAAAATGAAAAACTGCGGATGTGTTTCGGATATGTCGTGTGCGTGCCAAATTTATTTATATGTTTGTAACATCAACATCGTCAACAAACCTTCCATCTATATATGAGATAGATAAAGATTTTTGTTTTGTATAACATATTTACATTTGAAATTAGGATACTGTATGTAATCAGGACCAGATTAATATTGAACGTACGTATAACAAACAAACATAGTGTAAATAAAATTTTTTTTTTGGCTATTTTTGTTGTTGAATCGATGTTTGTTTTACTATTATACACATATCTGCGTATGTAGGAGAGTTGGGTTTACTATTCATGAATTTTGCCTGAGGACACTGTCATCGGTATATGATATCTCAATAACTTTGGTAGAGTAGAATATTAATTTCATGATAAAATAAATTCTCGGTACACGTCTGTGTGAGCTTATCATTGTTATTTGGTACAAATAAAAGCTAAAGCTCGAAATTAGAGTTAGGCTTTAATTTCATACTTTTTTTATTTGGTATTGTACTTTACTGTACATTATAAAACAATATGGTGAGCTTTTATAATGAGCTTTTACGATTAGTATTTAGACGTGTTAGTTTATTATTTTACTAAAGCTTTATTCAAATAACTAAAGCTTTAAACTTAATGCCATCGAAACTCTTAATTCAAATGATGTAGTGATCAAAGCTGTCTAAATTGGAGCCGAATGTGATACCGAGTTGAATTCCAGTTTATTCTATAAAGTGGCGATGGTCTACGCGTAATGAAAAATTGTTCATTAGCAATTTGCGTTACTGTGCATTTCAAAGTTTGAATTTGGCAGTGTCCGACGCATAGAAATACCCACATCACTTTGGACATTATACAATTTTTTAATACGAATGAGCATAACACATACAATTGATTTTATTAAAGACGAGTGACGGTAAAATATTGGGTATGTCTGCAATAAATTACAGCCGTCGTGACCGTACCAATCAGTCGTTAAGAGCAAAAGGGGGTGTTTTTTTCTTTTTCCGATTTTTTATATATATTTTTTTTAACTTTTAATGTTTGGAGAGCCATTTAAACACTAGATAAGTGTTGTTTCAATATTCATTGGATTGCTTCCTTTTTTTTCATAGTGATTATTTACTTATTATATTCCAGGTTTTTGGCCCGGATTCAAAACTTAAAGATTATAAATTGTTAGTATTGTCATTCTGATTCACGCCATGTCATTGAACATGTTGGTTCCCCGTGTCGTGTTGCGGTCTAAGTTGGCCAGTAGGTCTCAATCTCTTAATGTAGGTAGCTTGAATGTGCAAAGTTTGTTAACCAATATTGGAGAAAGACGTCACAATTTCTGTGGATTCACTAGTTGACATTCTTTGCTTTTCCGAAACCTTTTTGTCCTCCAATGTCTCAGACTCAGCTCTGGACATTGCAGGAAATAATCTAGTTAGGAAAGGTAGGGTAGTTTCCTCACTTGGCTATGGTGGGCTGTGTATGTTTATACAGGTAAACACATGTCGTAACCTGTAAATATACCACCTTCTATTTCTCGAATGTTGGTTTCCGATCTAGAATTGTATTTGTTTGTATTTTTGCTGATAAACGTAGATATTTATTTGGGACTGTGTACAACCGACCTATAACAAGTAAGAGGTGTTATACACAATTTAAAAAATCCCTACTAGATATTGAACTTTTATTAAGCTATCTCACGTGCCAGCATGATGAAATATTCATCTCAGGTGACTTCAACTTCGATATACTACAGGATATAGTATGTTCTCTCGAATGTATTTGAATATTTTGCTCAGTCTTAACGTATCAGTACATAACACTAGTGAGCCAACTTATTTTTGTCCAACCACTAACGGTATCGCTTCTTCTCTTATTGATAACTCTATTTCTTTTTTCAATCAGTTATCTCTCGGTTTAGGATCTCATCATGATCTATTAGTACTCTCTTCGAATTGTTACTCTCGCCCGGAACCTAAAAGATTTTTCTAATATAGATAATTCTCATTTTGCACTAGTTTGTAGCTATTTTCCTTGGGATAACCGTTTTTCTCTTGATTCCTCTTCTAGTCAAATCCAGCTTTTCAACGGATATTAATTCAGGTCTTAATCTCCTCCATGGATGTCTGGAAAAATTATCGATGCAATCAGATTTAGGGTAGATAAATTTCACTCATGGAAAAGATAAGAAGACAGTGAGATATTTTTAGTCTACAAACAAGCTCGCAAAAGGGTAGTGAGATTGATTAGGACAGCGAAAAGTACTTTTTTCCAGGATAAATTAGATCCCTCTCTTCCTCCCAAAGGGTTTTTGGCGTTATGTTCGAAATATTTATTTAACATTTTTAATTGTATCTTAACCTCTTCTTCGTTTCCTGAGAAATGGAAACTCTGTAAAATAATTCCAATTCCAAAAGTTAGCAATCCTGCTAAGCCTGCTAATTATCCTAGTTTAAACCTGTCAGTATTTTAAGTTTCATTTCCAAAGCTTTTGAGAAAGTTGTGAAAAACTAAATTCAGTCCCATATAATTAATAATAGTTTACTCAATGTCTTTGGGTTCAGTCTGAGTCTGGGTTCAGAAAGTGTCATGGAACGAATACTGCGTTGTTGAATATCAGCGATGATATTCGGCGTAGTATGGAAAACAGGGAACTGACTTCTCTTACTTTGCAGGATCGTTCACAGACAGTTTTTTTTTGGTAGTTGTTATTCTAATTTTCTTCCAGTTACTTCAGGTGTTCCTCAAGGTTCGGTACTTGGCCCTTTATAATTCTCTATGTGCATTAATGACATAGAATCCACGTTTCACTATCGTTCGTTTCACATTTTTGATGATGAATATTTCTCTGTTTAACGAGGATTTAGAGAGTATATAATTGGTCTTTTTCCAATAGGGTTGTCTTAAATCCTAGTAAATCGCAATCTTTTATTATTTACAAAAATCGTTAGATATACGTTTTCGTTTCCTTGTATTAATCTTAATGGGTCACTTATTCCGTTTCCAACTACTGTTAGGAATTTGGGGATAGTTTTTAACAAAACTCTTACATGGGATGATCATTTAATAAAAGTTAGTAGGAAGGTATTTGGATTAATTAGTTGTTTGTATAAAGTGATAGGGTTTACGGATAGCCAGTTAAAATTATGTTTTAATCAAAATTATAAGCAATATACAAATAAATAAATAAACAAATAAATCCACATTTTTATTTATTTCTAGATCAATTTAAGTTGAATTAATGGCGGTACCGCGTCTTCTATCTGAAGTTCAATGCAGAACATAGAACATACAGATTACTAAAGTCATCTATACTGTCTACCTATGTATCTGTCTTAGAAAACGTGTTTTTTTGCATTTCGTTTGCATGTGGGTCGTCAGTCCAACGCAACAACTCTAGCCGCCTTAAGTATTCTCATTTGTTTTAGTAAAAGATTGTCAGGCAAGTAAAACCCAAGGGAAAAAGCTCGAGCGTCTCATTTGGCATTTCCTTCCTTCGAAAGAATATCGGTGTAAGGATTGGAGTATAAATAACTTTAATTGTTAGGAGTGTGCCTCAGAATTAGTTTTATTTTACGGCGAGAAAAGCGGGTCAGCTAAACAACGAGTGCACGTAAGGAAGATCTTATCTGAAATATAATTTAATACTAGTAATAAGGGTTGTTAACAGTAATTTTCTGGAGGAAGTAAGAACCTAGTTCCGATCGCTTTGTTCGTTCTATTGTGTATGCGTCCAACTTATGTTCATTTGAAAAAATTAAATTCTTCTTACATTCCAACAATAATGGAACTTCCAAAAGCTTCCACCTTAACAAGGTTTGCAGTAACAAAAATATATTTTACAAACGCTACTTATAGAAATATATGTCCAAAAAATGTCATAAATGAGAGTACAATACATATGCTGAGAACTTAAGGATTTCACATAATTTCGTAATCTACACTGAACAAGAAGCTAACCTACAAATATACTTATAAGTCAACTTGATTTTGGAGCCAGCCTAAAACCAGTAAATCGGTTACTTTTTATTCGTCAGAACCATTACCAAAAATAGGTTTTCAGAACCATGTATAATCATTCATCGAAACCATATCCCGATTTTTATACTACCGGGTGTTTCACCGAGTGCTTAACTTCAACAGCTGATTGCAATTTGTAGTAAATATCGACACCAAATATCGAGTCCAGTGGCTTGGTCTAGTTTCGCGCCTGAATCGAATAATGGTCGTACAACAACTGACTCGCCAAAAGAAAACAGAATTGGAAATGATACATAAGATTAAAGTGGAATGGCTCTGATTAGATGATAAAGTTGTGTCTGTCACTACAGAAAGCAGAGATGAAATGAGAGGAAAGATAACTCGATTGTACAACTTTCTTGTTCGTTGAGTAAGCGAAACAACATCTATCTCTATGTAACAGTGTGTTGCGTTAATTTTTCACAATCGATACAGATGTATAATGTTGCATTGTGTAACAGTTTGTGATGTTCTCAAACGATTAGTACACAGATTACGATCCGTTACAGCCGATTGAAAGAATGGCCTCTTTTATTACAAATAACACAATTACATTGTTGGTATCCTTTGACTGTGAAACCCCACTTTGCTTAAATGGCTCATCTTTAGCTAAAAAACTTGTTCAGTGACTGGTCGATTTGGATGGAATCTCCTTAGTAGTCAAAATTCATTCTCTCGCCCAGAGGACTAATTCTTCCCACAATAATGTAAGAGTATAATATTATGTTGTGCAAAGAAGAGCTACAATGCGATAATTCTCGCATTTCAAGCGATCACTCTTCTTCAATATTGGGGATAATGCAGTAACATTACATTCTTCGCAGATAAGTTCATTTCGCCATAATAATCGAATAAGGTTGAAACGACAATTCGACAAAATTAGTCCTCCGAATATCAAGAGCTCTGAATTAATGAAATCAACTGGCATGGCTAGGGTGAATTTTTCATAGGATTGAACCTCAATGAACAGCTATGTGGTCTGTATTTGAAAGTATTCAAATACAGTTTGTGGTACATGTGGAATATCAAGTAGTGCAGTAAAATGTCCACGTCATGTATCGAGTCCTACATTGATGTTTACCGATATCTTAAGGTATGGTGCCATCCGGAGACTTTTTTTAAGGAAATTATGGAAATTGCGATTATTGCTGAGTAGTTGTACTCTGAAGAATTTATATATTTCACCTTTCGTGCTTCCTCTGTTCCAAATAAGTTTATGGGCCATATTTTGTTGTTCAGCAATCATCAAACCAATCAGTTTTAGTTGTTCATATTTTTGGTTTTTTCAATCAAATCTTGAAACAAATCTGTTCAACCAAAATCAAAAAGTATATGCTTATTGCATTAAGTTTCTGAACTAATTGCCAAATGGCCCTAAGACGGCTTCTACTTATTTAGTTAGAGTATACTATTCTTCAGTTCTGAGGGATGTGTTTCCCATAATTCGCTTAGTGTGAACTTTGCAGATTTTACTGCCCACCAAAATGAGGTGAACCAGGTGGCACAAAATGTCATTTAATCTTTTCGTATTGGCAAAAAGCTTGACGGGTGTCTAAAGTAGAATATAATATACTTCATGAAGTCCGTCTCTCGCGCTTAAAATTCGTCGCGTTATCGTAGAATATATTTTGGAAAGATTGCGGGTTGAAGCCAATCCCTAGCATAACTAACATATCTTTCGTGATTGAACTCATCCGTTTAATGGTCTTTTGGCTATTTCTTGCCTAACTGATGCAAGTAGTCCTTAAAAAGAAAAAGTGAACGGATCGTGCTTTGGAAGGAAAATTGAATATTTAACTGTAAATGGAAGTTATGAACCTTAGAGTCGACCATCAACGCGAATAACATTTGTTTTATCAATAAAAGGATAGAGTGATGGGAGGCCGTTTTGTTCTGCTTTTGCAGTTTTCGTAGATCATCAGCAAACGAAACAGCTTGCATCGCTCTTATAATATGCAATTAAACGCGTTTTGAAGTTTATCTGGTGTTAACAGGCCGAATTGTCTGAGTCCTTCGCCTAAACCACGTAGACGACAATTTTGGCAGAACCGATTTAATATGTCACCACATTAATAAGCGAATTGTAGTCATTGTGATATTTGACTTTCAGAAATGAATAAAATTGTGAAGTATTTGATAACTGACTAGACACCAAAACAGCCAAGATACCAAAACAGCCCTTGCCGTTGTTCTGGTATTTCACCATCTGCTTGCAGTGAATATAAAATGGGCCAATTTATTTCGATAAGAAATGAAGGTCTATTGAACCAGATTGTTGATTGTATGTGTTGAACTTCGTGATAATATATCTACCACATTATTTTTTGATTAAACGTGTGTCCATTGTGATTTGAAACTTGAGGTTTGTATTTCTGCAATACGGTTTAGCAAACCAGGTTGGAGATTGTCCTTAAAGAGTTGTTGATATATCATTGAATTCAACTAAGCAATCATCGACTTAGAGTTGTTAACAATCGATGCTGCTAAAGGATATTTTTTACCTTCGACAATTGCAAGTTTTTTAGACATCGAGTAGCAATATATAGAGCAGCAGCTGATAGTATTATAGTAGGAAGTCTGTACACCTGTAGTGGTTCCGATGACTTATCCCATCGCACTGAAAACATACCTCAAATATCGAAATTTGATGAGGATGCTCAGTAGATCATTTTGGACAACTGGGTCAAACATTAAGATATCATTTAATGCAATTCCAGATGTTTATTGCACCGAACCATTGAAGACTACTCGAAGACGCGTAGATATACTATCCGGGTTCCAAACGCAATGGTGTGGCAAATAATAATTTGACTTACCTAATTAAAGATAAGACAATCTTAAAGTTATAGTCAGTTTTCTATATTTGCGACCCCGGGACTGACCATTTGGTATAATTGTAGAAACTTGAGGCAATAAGCATTCTAGAAAATCTAAGGACATGATTACTTTGTAATTTCGGTTGAAAAAAAAACTGTTCATTGTAATTATGAGCAACATGCCACAGATATGACGTCAGTTTTCTATACTGTCTAATCCCGACAGGAGCAGGATGCAAAAGAGATTTTTCACCATACGATTACGATCGTTGGTGTAAAATAACACATCTTTGACCACCTGTTGTAGTGCAGAGTTCATGAGCCAACCCATCTTCCTTGTCAGTACTATAGGCTGACATGGAGCTATGCAATGCGCAGATGGTTCTACGTAAATCGGACCTATAGCCGTACGTTCTCGATTTGGCTGTAATGGCGTAAGGTAAGGACGAAAATAAGCGAACCACGAAAGAGTTGGAAGTGCATCGTGCCCCGAAACAGATTGTAGAGATAAAAACAAACAAAAAAACAAAAAGATGCATTTATCTTTTATTTTAATTATTAATTTGCCAAAATGAATACTATTTTGTTTACATCTTATTAAATAAAGTCATTTAGGCGAATTCAATACCAATACATACATAACATAACATACGTATAAGAATTTTTTTTTAGCATGTATTTTACATTCATGATATTTTACGTACATGTTTGCAAATGGTGAGCATTGTTAAATGGGATTTTTTGAGAAAGAATGTACTTGCCTTATTATTACTTAAGTCATTGGTCTGATTTCTACCAGTTTTAAACATAAAGTCAGGAATCATAAATATGACATCGTGCTGAGATTAAAACCCATCAGATTATCCAAATTACTGTAAAAAAGATGCTAATCCTGGGGTTGGCTTACATCATTTGGCATCATACACAAACAGAAGCTTACCCATTCGATTATCTATTGCTTGGAAGTTCAAAACAGCCTTTATTACCTGTGGTCCAATCAGGAATCCAACTCTAAGAATTTTAAGGTCAATTCCATTGTATAGTGGTGTGTAGCCTTGGGACACATAATTTCCACTATCTAGTCGACACTCTTTCATACATGTGGTTATTCCGTCAAATGTGTTCTTAAGCGCCTGTTTGTTGTTTGATGTCCCCATCTACGGAATTATCAATCACTATAGTGTTCGAAAATAATTAAAGAATATTATTCGTACATGCGGGTATTCAAGAATTGTTGACCATCATTTGGACATGTACTCCGTTAATTCTTAGGGCTTTAAAAGAGAATTTTAAAAAAACTATCTAGTGAACTGTGATCTAAATAGTCGAAATATTATCTTAATCAGGTAGATAATAAAAGCAAGTAGTTAATCCTGCAGAAAAGTAGCCAGAAATTTAAATCGATGAATTCAGTTTTAGGCCAGAATAACTCTATTCGAAATACCAAATAAATTATATGTTGTCAGATTGGCAAATACATACAAGATTCTGACAACAGACATCATAATTTTCCTAAAACACGTTATTCGTAATGTTGAATATAAATCAATCAAGCAAGATGGTTTGTGTGTCGTTAATCTCAATTATGGTTGAGTCATACATATTTGTGCTAAGTGGACTATTGTACTACCACCCATGACATAAATACGTTTTCCCAGTTATCAGTAAATATCATTTATTATGTTAAGTCAACGATCAAAATCATCTGTAACAATTTTCATTCTCGTTTCTGCGTACATAAACCGTTACGAAAAATCTTTATCTTTTCGGAAGAACCAATTTGATTTAATTAATTTATTACACAAATTTCATTTCCAATGCAAATTATAAATAGATAAAATTGTGACAGTTTACGAGTATGTACTGTACATTCGTACAGCGACTACCAGTTCTGCATTATAATTTATGATTAAATTTGAAAATTCGAAATCGCATGGAAAACGTTATTTTGAACGATTCCAAAATATATGTTGATTGTCAGTCAGTCACGTATGAGCTTGTTTTGACAAATGAGATTAGAATGTCAAAATATTTATCCAAACAAAACCTAAAACCGACAGAATAATAATTAATATTATTTCTAATGTTTGAATTAAATGAGAGAGTGAAATGAAAATTCATCTGCCCAATTATAACCCCCATCATGTATTTTTTATGTCTAAATAGTATCAATTAAAACTATATGAAATTATAATTCATAAAATAGATTATGTAAATTAAATTCGGTCAACCGAAAGAATCATATTACCGTACATAATAGCATCTCGACTTTAAATATTTAAATCAGATCAAAACACTAAAATGCTTAACATAATTATTATAAAATACTGTGTTCGACCAACTAAATAACAAGAGATACAATATTGATTTTACGGTTGGGTATACAAATGGGTATATAAATCCAGTACCCGAGAAAGGGATTATGTAGGCTTATGTAGTGTAAAAAATCTTTTTAACTTAAAAATTGATTTAACCGGTGTCTAAACGGATTTATGAGTATATCTATGTATGGTCTGAACAAAAAGGTCAAATGTATTTATGGTTAGGTTAGGTTAGGTTACAGTAGTTTCCCATATATACTCACACTTAGACCAGCGTCGGTCCACTTTAATACCATACAGCTCAACTTTATTCAATATTAAACCATTTGGGACTATACAGGCATCTTAATACCATAGATACATATCTGGTTTCGTAACCATGATTATGAAACTATGATTTTCGGAATGAGAATACATGACACACTACAGTTCTAATTTCATTTGACAGTTTATAATAATTCATTAAAATTGTTAATTAAACTGTGTGGTTTAAAAATATGTTTGTTTCGCTCTCTGCCTTAATTATCCTATTTTCTTTGATTTGACCTTCAAATTTTATAAGAAAAATAAACAAATACATAACATAATATTTATAGTCTTCGGTATTCACTAACTGTATAACTGTGGCACTGTCATCACTAAAATGCCATGGGATGAGAAAAAATAGCTCATTCCAAAACCATGTATAAACCAAGTTGCAAACCATAGTTAGCAGTGACACATTACAACGAAATCATGGTTAACTCGAAACTGTAATTACGAAACCAGATGGGAAGACTCCTCAACACCTTTCAGTAACACATACTGTCGAGATTAGAGTCAGTCGCGTAAAATTTCTAAGCCTCATTTTTCGCTGAAAATCCTGCCTCTTAGAAGTTTCTAGAGGGAAAAGAGTCCGAAAATTTATATTGAAACAGACAACATTACCTAGTTAAAGCCGCTGTTTTTGGTGCCAATCCATCCTCTGACATGTTTCTAGGGTAGGCCAGAATCTAAAAAGAGTTATTGAAACAAACTCGTTGTTGTGTAATAAACATTAGCGTGTTCCTCATCTTGTGATCAATTATCCTGTAGGAAGGCATTTCCTTTTACTTACTACCGATAGCCTAACGGCCGTAAAGTACACGTAAAGCATTAGTAATTGTTGTCTTCAACGCCCCGCTTTCAAATTATAGAGGGCGTTATTTGTATTGTTTCCATATTATCTTAACAAAACCGAGATATCACATGCTACCACCATAGGTTATGGTGTTATTTAGACTAGTAGACTTATTGTCTGTGTCAAGAAATCTCACATTGTTAGTCAAAACTAGTGCTAGCCCATTTTAAGACAACTATGAGAGCATATTACTCCGTTAATTGTTTCAAGATATTAGCTGCCTCAGGCTCACGTTACGTAGTCTCCATGGGTGGATACTAGTATCTCCTTGCTCTCCAGTTTCCTGAGTAATCTATTGAATAGTTACAAAAAAGTTTAACAAGCAGAAGAAAATCGCGTGTCAGAAACAACTAATTGTGATAGCTGATCTATTATAAAGAAAGATGGTGAAATAATGGCTTCGAAGTACTCGAGGAATTAACCGACGTCTTTGTAAGGATAGTAAGGTTGAGACCTCAAGTAGGAAGAACTAAACAAGTTCAGGCCTAAGCAAGAGGAAACGAATATATTTAGATTGCTCGAAGGAAGAAAAATTGAATCAAATGATCAACAGGAAAAGAGGCTGGTCCAATTTAAAGTTGATGTTATAGCAGCAGAACAATGACTTAAAGTTAAGATTTTAGCATTTCGATTTGCCATGGGATTTATGGTGTCTAGGGATTATTGCTATGCAGAAATGGTTTATTTCTTGTTCAATAAAATGTATTATTGTTAGGTTAGGTTAGGTTCCAGTGGTTTCCTATATAAAGACACATTTAAACCAACGTTGGTCTATTTTAATTCAATACAGCTCAACTTTATTCAGTATTGACTTTATTCAGGTTCCAGTGGTTTCCTATATAAAGACACATTTAAACCAACGTTGGTCTATTTTAATTCAATACAGCTCAACTTTATTCAGTATTAACTATAGGCATCACAATATGCAGTTGCCAAAGCGGAGATCTCTTTCTCCACATCCTCATAGCAAGTAGCTTCAAAATTCTGTGCCCTATGTTCAACTGTCATTTTTCGAGGTCGCGGCCTTTACAGTCGGCCTCTACACCTGTTCTTCCTGGTAGCAGTTGTACAGTCGGGTCACTCCCTGGTAGCTCGCCTACACTGCAGTTTCCATAAACCTCGTTTAGAGATGTTTGGCAATGCAATTTCATGCTGGTCGAAAGGTAGCACG
The DNA here is from genome assembly GCA_963932295.1 of Tipula lateralis. Classification (NCBI taxonomy): domain Eukaryota; kingdom Metazoa; phylum Arthropoda; class Insecta; order Diptera; family Tipulidae; genus Tipula; species Tipula lateralis. The sequence goes on from OZ010737.1 coordinate 158,315,117, forward strand.
ATTTCAGTGATTTGATTGCCACTTGACTGTAAACATTGACGACATTATCTATTGTTGATACTAAAGGGTGGTTAAATTTTAAGGGCCGATGTTGTTGTTGAATAAAACACAAATCATTTAGGAAATTATTTTCAATTCGTTTTATTATGATAATATGTTATGGTTCAATTATGTATGGAACAAAATATTAGCCAAATGACTACGGCGGCACATCTTCACCCGATTGTCCAAATTTTCGATTACGCTTAGGCATAATTAAGGTTATATACCGTTAATGTGTCGAACTATCTCATCCCTTAGCTCCTGAATTGTTGCTGGCTTATCGGCGTACAACTTTTCTTTCAAAAAACCCCAAAGAAAGAAGTCCAACGGTGTCAAATCACATGATCTTGGCAGTCAATTGACATCGCCACGTGAGATAACACGACCATAGAATTTGTCGCGCAAAAGAGCCATTGTTTCGTTAGCTGTGTGACAAGTGGCACCGTCCTGTTGAAACCACATATATCCTCATCCATATCTTCCAATTCAGGCCATAAAAAGATCGTTCTCATCTCACGATAGCGTACACCGCTACACAATAACTGCCTGACCGGTCGCCAGCATAAACCTCACCAAACAGTGACTCTTTGTGGGTGCATTGGTTTTTCGACAATCACTCTTGGATTATGATTCGTCCAAATGCGGCAATTCTGCTTTTGACGAATCCACTGAGGTGAAAGTGTACCTCATCCCTGTAGATGATTTTCTTCAAAAATTGATCATCCACTGTTGCCATTTCATGCCACTATTCTGACCGTTGACGACGTTTGGAATGGTCAAGACGCCTTAGTTCTTGAGTCAATTGCACCTTACACAAATAGTTATATTATTATAGTAAATATATGTTCATCAACGACGAGCGTGAGAGGTGCAGTTGTTGGGCACGACGACGAGTTGAGGTGGACGGCTTTTCAGTCACACTATCGCGAACAGCAGCAATATTTTGTGCAGTATGAGCTGTACGAGCATGAACTGGTGTTTTAAAATCTCCTACAGACATGGTTTGCTCAAATTTTTGCAAGATTTTTCCGGTTCGACGATTAAATTGACCGAAAAAATCACGAAGTGCACGATATGCATTTTAATTTGAATGCCCATTTTCACAATATGCTTGAATAAGATTAACGCGTTGATCGATTGTGTATCTTTCCATGGTTCAAATTGAGTTAGTCTGAAATTGAGAAATGTCAATTTAAAAGCAGAAAAAACTTGACGTTTTAGGTGTGGTTTACCAAATCACTGATGAAATCACCCAACCGCATCATTTAAACCTTAATACTAAAATCTTAACTGTTCTGTAAGTCGTATTAATCCGTATCTTACAGACTCATCTCAGCTTTATATACGAACTGCAGTAGTCAGAGAGACGAACGGGCACGTTCATCTCAAGTTTGTCACAGAAGACTAGAGGTGCCAATCTTTCTTTACAGATAAGAGTCAGCCGCGTAAAATTTCTAAGCCTCATTCTTCGGTGCAAATCCTCCCTCTTAGAAGTTCTGGAGGAGGGCATAGTCCGAAAATTCTTGTCGAAACAAACAACATTACCTAGTTACTCTAGTAACTCAATTATTTTTGATTGTCCTGTGTGAAGGCATTCCCACTGACCTACTACTGATAGTCTAGCGGCCGTATAGGCTGCCTTCTGTTCACCGAAGATATATACTAGATGAAGGTCGTTTTTATTTATTATTTATGTAACCTTAACAAAACCCGGATAATACATCCAGATAACATATAGATCAAGCTATACCAGTGTAAAACTTAAGCATCATGTTTTCTAATGGCCCATGAGTTAGTGACCATGTTTACTCTTTCCATAATATTCGTTCGTTAATTTAGCTTATTGTCTATGACTGTGCTCAGAAAACCCACTTTGACAGTGAAAACCAGTACTGGCCCATTTTGAAACAATTGAAGGAACATTTTCGGTTACTTAATCGTTCCTAGATATTTCCTTGAGACAGGTAGCGCTACGAAGCCTGCATAGGCGATTACTTCTATCCCCTCACTCTCTAGTTCCAACTGAGTAATCTATTAATAAGATAGTGGCTTAAAAACATGGGAAATGATTCGCTTCGAAGTACTCGAGGAACTTTACGACGACTTTGCCCCTAGCAGGGAGGACCAAACATTTTCAGGCCTAATCCAGAGTTAACGAAAATATTTAGATTGACCGAAGAAATAAGAATCGCATTAAAGGATCATCTGGGAAGCAAGCTGGTCAGTTAGGGTTTAAAGTTGGTGTTAAGCAGAATACCAGATGTATTGAAAAATCGCTGGTCTATAGGCGATCTACGGATTTCTAAAACTCTGACCAAAGTGTGGCAAAGATTTTGTTGGGTATAGATCAAACGTATATAAACTATGATAATAACGTTAAAATTATGTCGTAGCAATGTTAAATTTGGGCCAAGATTACGTTTTAAGCCTGTTGTGTAAAAAATTGTTTAAAGTAAAAATTGATTCAACCGGTGTCGTATCTAAAGGGATTTATGAGTATATGTATATATTTAGATCAGTATCGGTCCACTTAGATCAGTATCGGTCCACTGTAATATCATAGAACTCATCATTATTCTTTATTAAACCATTTGGAAGAAGAGGCATCCTAACATGTAGTTGCCCAAGTGGAGTTCGTTTTGTGACAGGAACAGAGAAAGTGATCCACCGTCTTCTCCACTTCCACATTCTCAAAGCAAATTCCTTCAGAATTTTTTTTAAATGAAATTAGGTTATTGAGCGTACCAACTCTAGTTTAGGTCTTTCGCCATACTGCATGTGGTGAAATTTGTCTAATTATCATTTGTCGAGGTCGCTGCCTTTACAATCGGAATCTACATCTGGTGTCAGTTGTACAGCCGAACCACTCCGGGTTAGCTCGTCTACCCTGCATTTTTTGATAAACAGAGATGCGAGGCAAAGCATACCTACTGTGGATGCTACAATATTTCCCAATAAGCGCAAAGGCTCCTCAATACCTTTCAGTTACACATAATTCATATATATGGTGGCCACATCACCCAACCGCATCTCATTCAACCACTGAAATCGTAATACTAAAACCCTAACTTTAAGTCGCATTAATCTGTTTCCTGTACCACATATTTGGTCGTTTTGATCTGTATCTCACCTCAGCTTGATACACGCTGTAGTAATCAGGAAGACAAACGGTCATGTTCATCTTGATTTAATACAGAAAACTACAGACACTAATCTTCCTTTACAGATTATAGCCACCCATGTGAAATTTCAGAGCTTCTGTTTTTGGTGCCACCTTCTGAGAAGTTTATACAGAAGGACAGAATCCGAAAATTAAAACAAACTCGTTGTTGTGGAATAAAAATTATCTGGTTCCTTATCTAGTGACTCAGTTATTTTTGACTGTCCTGTAGGAAGGCATTTCCATTGGCCTACTACCGATGGCCGTTTCTTACTGTTATGCTTACTCTTTTCATAATATGCGGTCTCAAACTTAGGTTATTGTATATGACAGTGCCCAGAAAACTCACTTTGACAGTGAAACTAGGCCCATTTTGAGACAATTGTGAGAGTATTTTTTGAATTACTTCGTTAATCGTTTCTATATATCAGCTGCATCAAGCTAATGTTACGTAGGCGATTACTCCTACGATTACTACACGAGAAGTCGACATGATTGCCTATTTGGTGTAGACAACCGATCAAGAATGCTGACTATACACTCAACTAAACTTCACTGTGCCTAACTAAATTAATAACTACAAGACCTTGCAACTCAGAATGCTGTTGATTATATTATAGCCAGCAAATATTGAAAATTGGATCAATTTTGATAAGCAAAAGGAAATCGCAAGTCAGAATCGAGAATTTGTGAGTGCTGCTGGTTTAAAAGAAGAAATGGTGGCTTTAAAACATGGAAATGTTAAAGAGATGGTGGCTTCAAACCTCGTTTAGAGATGAGTGGCAACGTAATGTCATCGTATAGGCGTTTTAGCATGACTTTCAATATAGATGGCGTTACTTACTGTCGATACTACAATATGTATAACAATCGCACATAATCCAAAAGTCGCTATCAAAACAAGCTCGTTCTGATATAATAAAGATAACTTGGTTCCTCAATTGGTAACTCAATTATATTTGACTGTCCTGTATCAAGGCATTCTCACTCACCTACTACCGTATGGGCTGCCTTCTGGTTGTCGAAGATATCCACTAGATGAAGGTGAAACATGACCTTTAAAGCACTAGTACTTGTTGTCTTCAGTACGCACTTCGAAATCATACTGGCCGTTATTTGTACCTTTTCCAGTATTGTCCAGTATGTAACCTTAACAAGATCCGGGTAACCACGCGCTAACACCTTTGGTTAGTATAGATCAAGCTATACCAGTGTAAAACCAAAGCACCATGCCTTCCAAATGCACACGAGTACAAAGCATAGTGACCATGCTTACTCTTTCCATTATATGCGGACTCCAACTTAGCTTGTCTATGGTCGGTGGTCGGAAATCTCACTATGACAGTAAAAACTAGTGCTGGCCCATTTTGAAATAATTGAAAGAGCATTTTCGAATACTTCCTTAATCGTTCCCAGATATTTCCCTGAGACAACTAGGTTACGTAGTCTGCATAACCGATTACTCGTATCTTCGGCTCCCGTTCCAACTAAGTTATCTATTAATTATTATATTATTTCTATCTGCCCTCTTATTATTGATTCCTTCAGCTGATTGATAAACTCGTAAACATGGAGTCGTTACAAAACTTATAGACGTCAACATGTCTGCCTACTTGGTTTAAGCACCCGATCAAATATGCTGACCACACTAAACTAAACCACACTGCGCTTTGCTAAATTAATAATAGGAAGAACTTGCAACTCAGAATGCTGTTGATGACAGCCAAATATTAGAAAATGGAAGAATTTTGATAAGCAGAAGGAACACGCGAGTCAAAATCGAGAAAGTTTCAGTGCTGCTGGATTAAGAAGAGAGATGGTGGCTTAAAAGCAAGAGAAATGATACGCTTCAAAATACCCTTGGAGTTTTACAACGTAACAGGAATAACAAAGAATGCGAAGACCTAGGATAGAGTTGCCGAAAAAACAATCGGTCGATGGAAGAAAAAACTAATTAAGACATCAACTGAAAAACTGATCACTTTTTATTCTTTGATAATAGTACCTTGAATGTAACTTTTTTATAAGATCTTCTTCTTTTATCTTGTAAACTTCATCAATAATTCCAACTTAATCTCTTTGGTTAATAGTTTACTTGAAGAATCCTTTCTACATTATGCATCTTTATTTTCCGATATCACTTAATACGATATTTGATGATATTGCGGAGCTGTGAAATGATATGAACTGTAACCCAAAATTTAAATGTATCAACTTTAATATCACAATCAAACTTTAATCAAGATCTTATATTTTTGCCATAAATATGTGGTGTGAGAAACAGATCACCGGTCCCGGCCACTCAGACGTCATGGGAAACTCATGTAGAGTTGCAAGGCAAGTCTGGCCAAAGCTGAACTTGAAACACTCAAAGGCACTTAATTCCCTACGAAGACGTGAACTTAAACCGATCGTAGGGATACTCACAGGACACTGCCGTCTTGGAGAACATGCGAGGAGGGTCGGTCTAGAAGTTAATGACTTTTGCAGAAGGTGTACGGACGAGGAGGAGGAAGAGATGTTAGTCCACCTGCTATGCTCATGCCCGGCTTTGGCCAACAAAATACATGAATATTTGGGTAATTTCTTAATGTACTGCCTCTCTGATCTCGAAAACTGTCAGGCGTGAGACTTATTACGCTACGTAAGAAGCTCAAACTGGTTCTCATAATGATAATAATGGAGTAAGATCCTGTGGTATCACAACGAACCGTCACCGGTCTAAGTGTGCTGTAGCAGCCACTCTCAACCTAACCTAACCTAACCTTACAGTAACGATTTTGGGTATTTCGATTTGAGTGATTGAATGAGACGGTTCCGAGCAATCTCACACATATATAAACTGCTATAATGTCACTTTAATTATCATTGTAGGGTTTTGGTACGACAAAAACAGTGAAATGACTTCACTTGACATAACCTAAAGTTTATAACATAAGTCAGCATAAAATAAATGGTTTTTATACTGTGCATATTGAAATTACCATGCGGTTTGGTTGAAGTTCATATAAAGTTTAAATGGGATGTGTTTTATTTGATGTGTACGAATATGCTCCTGGTTTGGTTTCTTAATTATATTTATATAATATGTACTTGGTTATGTTTAATTAATTTTTGGCGTTTCAAGTAAATAAATAATCTGTTTTACTCATGCTGATTATACTCGTACATAAATCTACAAACCAAAATAATATGTTTTTTGCAAAATGCAATGTTGTATGTTGGTATACCACGATTCCATTTAAATTATATAAATAATATGTATGTTTGACTGAAGAAAATGTAATAACAATAAATTCATGTTGAAAATGCATTTCACTATGTATGTACTTATGTTTTTTTTATTACGTTCAATGAACATGTACATTGGATGAAATTAAAATTTCATCTAAAACTTTATTAACTTTGTAAACTAAAAATTGTAATTAAGTTCTGTATTTTATACTTAACATAAAAAATTCAGGTTTAGATTACATATACATACATATATATGTATGTACAGTAGCAAGAAAATTTGGGTCAAATCTGGAATTAAAGTTGGGCAAAAAATTATTTGTTTTAGATGGGAAAGTTTATTAAAAGCTTTATTATCGATTTTCAATAATTGTGGTGGTCATTGAAAATAATTGTAGTTGTTGTTAAACGAATCATACCCAACTGTTCGTTCACTATCCGTTCCCTAACACGAATAGTTCAAAATAAGAACTTACGTCGTAAGAGTCCGCAATTTTGTTGTTGGATATTATGCACCAATAGCAATAAATAACCAGACCAAGATGGCTTGATTACTATACAAAATGATTAACCAGGGAACGATCCATACAAAAACGCAACCAGACTAATGAAGGATATGTGGTTTATGATATATGTGCATTTTAATTGAATAGATGGAGTAGACAGTTAGATCTACATGTATGTGAAGTTAGCCCAGAATTCATCTCAGAAAAAAACTATAGCAAAACTTATCTCAACTCTCATGAGAAAATATACTGTCACTATAAGTAAATATATCTTAACATATTTACATAAAATACTAAGTTTTGTGCATGCAATGTTAGTGACTGCTTAAGGAACACGTACGATTTTGTTTAAGAATTTTTCTATGGATAGGAATTGAGATATAGTCCATAAAAGCCAGGAATTATTCGTTGGTTCAACTATCGGTGCATATTTTTTAATTGGTGGTTACACCCATAAATTAAGAACCGAATGCCCACCTCCCTATCTATATCATCACAAATTCATACATTTCTTTATAAGCCAAACCTTCTTCACTGATTACTCCTGTAAGATTTCTTGTAATACGAAGGGTGCTTAAAACATGATCTGAAATGATTGTATTTTAGGCTACCAGTATAAGGTTGTTACGGATGCTGTCGTGTGGTGCTGTATAGTATAGTATGAAAGTTGGTTGGGATTTGGGACTGGCTCACAACCCTTTTTTATAATTCCCCATCAATATAATTCATCTTATTGATGAATTATGATTGTGAACCAGTTTATAATCAAAAACATTTCCCCAGTTCTCTACTCATAAACATTTTAAATTCATAAAAATTACAATATCGATCAAGTTATCGAATAGTTAACTTGGTATTGATTGTGCGGTGGCCTTGCCGTGATAATTAAATTGAGTGCAAACGAAAAGTATATTAATTTGGTAACCCAGATACTCAAGTAATATAGTACAATATACCATATGTCTATAGTAAAATTATATAGCTAATATAGACAATTCACTTTTGGAGAAAATTGTGGCCAACCAGTTCCATAAACCTTAATCTTAAGGTATTCGTAGTCGAGGTAATTATATATGAGCTTTATATATGTCCCGTTGTCTATCTTATTTTTCGGATTGTTCATAGAACGAAAACGTGGGGAATACGTATATGAGATTCCAAAAGTATCGCTGATATTACGGTGATAACCCGCATAAAGTAAAATCGCGGTGGAAGACGCTGCGAGACAAATTCCAAAGAGAATCAAAAAACAGTACAAAATCAGGTTCTGCAGCATCAACTACAAAAAAAGAGTGGGAATGGTTGCAGGCAATGATGTTATTGAAAAATTTAGATAATGCTAACGAGAGGTAAATATAATGAGTAATATTTATATATGATATAATTTTAATATCGTGTTTTGTTTTAGCACCACTAGTAATTACGATATCATGCCAGACGATTAACTAGAGATTTAGGAGTTGCGAGACAGTCAAAGTTATGATGAATTATCAAGTGAGATTTCATCACTATACCATCAACTTCGTCTCGCACCAATCGCACCACCAAAAATAAAATAGACTCGGCCATTGAATCTGCTACATGCCAAATGTCGGAGATAATATCTTTAGCGAAGTCATCGTTTCTGGCCCCACCGAAACCAGATACCCCGATTCAACATTTTTTCAATAGTGTATCACGACAGGTGGAAGATGCGAAAGTATCACGAGAAATTTTTTTAAAAATTCAGACGGAAGTGTTGGATGTAATCAAAAAAAACATTTTTGATAAACAATAAATTTATTAATATTAAAAAATTGGTTTTTATTTACATGTTTTCTACATTGTTTAGATAATTTTTTAAGTAGTCGCTCATGGCGAATGCATCTCGAGTTGAATTTTATCGTGTTGCATATCTATATTGAGGTAGTGGATTTACTTCTTGTCTCCAACTACCTTCTAAAAGTTCGCCTTCGTTGTTAATATGGTCGACAAAATTATTTGATATGTAATTCGCCGGGTCATTCAACTTAATAAAATTGTGAAGTACCACTGTTACTCGCACAATTTTTTCATCGTTCTCCGGAAAGACGTTCAACGAATTTGTCAGGACCCGAAATTTCGCATTAAAAATACCAAATGTATTTTCGATTTTGACGCGTGCTGATGATAGTCGTTTGTTGAACAATTCCTTGTCTTTTGAAAGGAGTCGTCCAGGATACGGCCGCATTAAATTATTCCGCAATGAAAAAGCAGCGTCACCGATGAAATAATAAGGAAATTCATCGCTTGTGTTTGGTAACGCCATTGATTTTGGAAGATTTATGTAACGCTTTAGAATTTTTTCTCCAAATATACTCTTCTGCAGTATTCCACCATCGCTCTGGCTCCCATATGCTCCAATATCAACCGCAGAAATTTATAGTTGCTGTCGCATACAGCAAGAAGGACTATACTGTTGAATTTTTTATAGTTATAATACAAAGAGCCAGCGTGTGGAGGGCATTTAATATGAATATGTTTCCCATCAATTGCTCCAACAACATTCGGCATCTTAGTATAACTATAAAAATCTTCGGCGATTTTTATCCACTCTTGTTCAGTGGGTGGTGATAAATATATGGGAAACAATATATTCCATAGCACGTCACACACTTCCAAAATAATTTCACGTACAGTTGATAGTCCGATCCTGAACGACCATGATAGCACCTGCCAAGCCACACCATGCGCTAGATACCTAAAATTCAGATAAATATATAATATTTCTTTTAAATTAACTATAGTTATTATCGTAAATAATAATATAGAATCGTAAATTTACTTACACTAATGTCAACACCAATCGACATTCCGGGACAACTGATTGCCTAACCAAATCTTCTTTTTTTAAATTCGGTTTGACTAAATCGGCTAGTATTTCAAATTCCTTGATCCCCATACGGGTGGCTTTGCGAAACTGCTCTTCATCTTTTTCTTTTATAACCAAAAATAATTTCGAAAAAAATCCGTGTAATTCCCGCTCGTTCTCAGAATAAATCGATCGCGTCCATAATCTTCTATTTTTATTTTTTTTTTCACAGCACAACTTCACTATATTTAGATATGCACAATAACATAAATATAACATCATTATTTTATTGAAACAATCATATTTTATTAAACCACTCATTATTATTTTTTTCGATTTTTATAAAAAAACAACTAAACACTTTGACAGCTCGATAACAAATAAAATAAAATAAAAATTCTGCCGACGCGTCAGAAAAAAATGCTCATGTAGTTTGACGGCAGAAATTCTGACCATCTGTTTTCAGCATTATATTCGGAAATAGCAAATTCTTCCATTTATACGATGTCATTTAATGTCGCAAATTTGCTCTAATCTAGAATATCATAATAAACCATAAGGATATACCTATAACATAGATTTATACGAGTACATGGTAGAACAGTGTCCAGTGTTTTCATAATCCGCCCATCTTGAATGAAATGGGATCAAAAAGCTTTCGCTTTACATGATAGTGATTTAATTATTTTTCACTCCAAAGTGTGTAAAAGTGTATAGTATAAATTGGAATAGAAAACCCCGAAGTCTTAATCATAAGTTGCCGTGACAATGTTCATACATATAAGTTAAGAATTCTCTATGAATTCAAAGTAAAAAATATAACTTTATTTACCACTCACATAACAGAACTAACTTAATATTCTAATTTTACATTATTTTATATCTAAAAATAAAATGTTTTATTGTTGAGTCAACACTTCGCGTGCACTAGTTGCACGTTGTATTGATGCAGCATTTCCGTTGGTGTCATATTAGGATCGTTGTGCTAATGTAGAAATGACAATGGTGTTGTCATGTCACATTACGCTGATGTAGCATAACTGGTGGAGAAGGAAACGGAGTTTAACGGAACGCCAACCATTTGAAATCGGTTAAATTCCGTTACAACCATAAGAACCCCCTATTACCCTCTGAATGCAACCCAGCTACAAGGATGTGCTGGTCGTCAAAGTCCGTTACAAGGTGCTCAATATCATCTTGTGTGGTGTTGTTGCAAGTTGTGACAACACTCAATCAAGTATTCTATCCAATTTATATAGTTCAGCTCGATTGTTCTCAGAATTCGTATGTCTTCTGTGTTTTTGTACACTACTACTATGAGAACCATGAAAATGGTTCTCATGGTAGTGGTGTATAACTCTCTGCACTTCGGTTTGTAAACTTTCGTTTATCAAACATATCTCGTTATGTTCTCACTCCTATTTACATCACAGATTCGTCTGAATCATTCGAAGTAAAGTTGTTTTTTCCCAGTCACTCAGGCTCAATTGGTGACACCCTCCCCCCTTCAGACGCACACTCTCAGTCAAGATCATGTTTTAAATGTGATTATACAAAGACGAATGCCCAGCAAGTCCTCAAAGTGCGTCTATATCATATTGAACAAGAACTGGGATCTTTAGTGATTTATTGTTCCAAAGATTATTTTGGATAGTTGACAAGATATGAGGTTGTCCCATCTCTTCTGGTGTGGATCGCCAAATTTATAGTTGATATCTCTCTTGTAAGAGATAATAACGTCCCGCCTAACGCAAGCTACGATCCTACAAAAGTAGAAGCTGCACTCAAACGGACCAGTTCATCAGCCAATACATATCCTTTGGTACTAGAGTATCCGCAGTAAAGTAAACTTCATTCAGACTGTCAAGTCGATTTATGGCAATTATCGTCTCCAGAACTATTGTCGATGAAACAATATTGAAGACAATCGTCTTTAGAGCAGTCTTGCTGTCCGAAAGAATGCAGATAGTATACATCATCATATCATCACCAGAGAGGTAGGATGGGCTTTTATTGTCCTATATGCGCTTTTCGGTAATAATTATCCAAACTAATATACCAAGGACAACTTTCGTCACCATAATGTCCGACGGCTTGTTGACAGTTGTATGCCTTCACATTTCTTTTTGAAGACTATTTAGAGATTTTCCTTTCTTTCGTTACCTTACTCATTATTCTACGCCACCAAATAAGTCCAACAAACGAGGTTATGCGTATGAACACCGAAACTTATAGCCAGTACAGTCGTCTGGGTTTCCGGTCCCATGATTTACCATATGACTGTTTTTCCATGTAATATTCCTATCTTACCAGATTCCCAGATTGTATGAGTCCAATTTTTGAAAGACCCAAGTTTTCCAGGTTCGTGGATCTAGTGAAAAGAATCATCTCAGTTTTCCTAGGGCTTACTGATAAAGCCGGATCACTTCATCAAGCTACAATTATTAATAGCTAATTGCATGTGGTCACATAGTACATCCGTGTTTTTACCTACCAGTATTTTGAGTCGGAGTGAGTTGGCCACAAGACACCACAAGAGCAGAGACAGAACTTCACTCTGAGGACATGATGAATTAATCGCACCCAATAACACTTTAGTACCCGCATTCTCTACTTTCATCAATTGGCTAAGGGCTTCTTTTGAATCCTTTTCATTCATACTAATACCATACCCTAATTTAAGGAAATAACAGTCTTATAGCATATCAGGCTCAATTGGATAAGAACTTTGTTTATTCACATTTTCAATTCTATAATTGTTCACCTTCAGGTTTACATTTACATCATGGATTCTTAAAAACATTACAGCTCCAGGAATTAATCGTGTAACTCATGAAATAATTTAGTTTTTGATTGAATAATCAGAACATAATCTATACTTCAGATACTCAATATAGTGAGTCAAAAATACCAGATAAATGGAAAGAGAATAAAGTGGGGCCGATTTCGTAACGGGATAGAAATCCTAATTTGCCAACTAAATAGTTGAAATTTCGTCTGTTAACACACTGCGTGACGAAACTTTGCAAACTGTTGAGTTGCGTCCAGTATATAATTTTAGTCTTTTTGTCATTCACCTGTTTTAGAGTATATGTTGCATGTGTTATTTTGGGAGCTGGTTAGACGAGCTTGATTCAGCCTCCAAATTATATTAAGTTAGTTTGACCTAAGCGCACAGAGTATGATTAGGTTTTTTGCAACATTAATGGTACCAAGACAATACGGCCATTGATATTATAAAGATAACTGTATGGTTTATGATCGTTGATAACCCAAAGTAAGTACCGACAAACGCGTCAGCGGATTGCAAAACTATGATGTCAATTTTTTTATAAGTCACAAAGAGATAAAATCAGCATCTGTTAAAAAAACCAATCTGATCAAGTAACCTCTAGTTTATGGTTATCATTCACCAGTGGATTATTCCAAGTTATATTCTATTACGAGATTAGATATTTAGTGACCCAACAAGCAAATATACATCGAATGTTGCATTAGCTTTCAATCGCAAATTTTATTCGTCTAAAACCAAAATATAGATACAGTTCTTTGAAATTTTGGAAGCCTAAATTTTATAGCCAGAATAATCATATGGCCGATCCTAGCTAGTATAAGAAATTTATTTGACTGTACTCTGACTAATATTGGTATTTTCCAGGTCCATATTGGCATTCATATCATTTAGGTATTGGCTTATGTAATCAATTCTCCTTCCAAATGGTATTTGCCTCCATACAAATAGGTTAGCAAATCTAGAAAAAGGAATAAGAGCAAATCACCATAATCTTATTATATCCCTTCTGTATATATTATAATATCTAAGACGAGATTAAGAAATTTTTGTGCGACACACGTAACTAACTCAATACAGTTTTGATTAATAATATAAATTAATGGATTATATTTGTGTACGTGAAGCAAATTAATTTTTATTTAGCCGTCGTTTGGATCATATTATTTATAAAGGGTTATCAAATAAGAGATTTCGAAAGATTTTTTGAAACAAAACGTCCAACTTTGCACCGCCTTAATGCAGGAATCGATTAAAACAATTGATTTCAGATAAGGCCATAAAAGTAACGGCTTCTGATCACAAGATCTTGGAGACCAATTTACTGGTTCGTTTCTTGATATTATGTTCTCATTAAAATCTACCGTATTACTAATTCGATAGCACGGCCTGCTGTTTGGCTCGTTGCACCATCTTGTTGAAATTTCAAGTCGGCAATAAAAATACATTGATCATTGTTCTGAAATACGGTCCAATGATGTCACCAGAGTTTTTCGATAAAAATAACGAATCGATTTGGAGCAAATAAAGGTCAATCGGCTTCAATTCTTGAACAAGCTGTATTTTGTAACCCTTCAAACCAAGATCTATCTTCAAAATACGACCCAGAGCTTGAGAATGGCAACGAATTGACTGATTTCAGTCTTCACCCGTACAATTTCAGCTACAGCAGCAATATTCATATTAGATCGACTTGTACGCACTCTATTCGGGTGATGAATAACCAATAATGAAAAAGTGGAAATTTATTGATTGTTATGCGAATCAGTTGGACGATTATGAACACCATAAAATGATAGAAGAGCACGAACACAATTTTACACTGAACACTGATTCTCGCCAAGTCTTTTAATGGTGAAATGTCAACGAGTACTGAGCCAGTGAACACAAATGTCATATAAATAATGACAAATGTCACGCTTGAACCCCAATTAGAAGAAGGTAACCCCTATTGGATCACTCTTTATTTGGCTATCGAGCAATTCAACCGACGACTAATACTTCACATAATCCTTATAATATAATACAATAATTAAAATCTTGTCTTTCATAAGAACAGTTTATATAATTATATACATATTCGTATCGCATAATGACTCTTGAAAGTCAAACACCTAAACTTAAAAACTAATTAATAAAACTTTTTTACTGTATATTATATAGTGCCTACCTGTTGTCACAGCATTCGTGTAATTCAACATCATTAATATCCCCTTATACTTAATCCGAAATAAAATGTATGATGATACTGGCAAATGACAAATAAAATTACCTTTAAGATTAAAGTGTCATTTATCATCCATTAAAACCCCTACAGACACATACGAGTATGTGATCACATATACAATAAGTTTATCAACAATAATTATACGGAACTACAATTATGTTTTAGTTAATTTTGTATATTATCTGAGAAAATGAAATCATCCCAATGGATTTTATGTCTTAGTAACATAATCTCTTTTGAAATATAAATTATGTTGAATACATACATATATACATATGTATGTACAGTAGTTATCATAAATATATGGAAATCGGAATAAGTATCTATACACTCCAAGTACGGGGATTAAGCATTACAAATTGCTTAGGCTTTTATTTGTAAACTCTACCATTTAGATAATAAGCTGGCATTGAAGACTACCAGTATACACTTTAAAGTAGCAACTTCAACAAATATTGTCCGTAAAAATGCGTACAAATCTATTGTTCAGAATATAATCAGCAAATATTTAAAATCAGATCTTCTAGTAATCCGAAAATAATGATATCGATTTTATCCTCTCGAATGTATAATGTGAGCTGGAATTAATATATAAATATGTTACTAGATAAATATAATTTTAAGATTACCAAAAGCAACCGTTCATATATACATATAGTATATATATATATATATATATATATATATATATATATATATATATATATATATATATATATATATATATATATATATATATATATATATATATATATTAATATATATATATATATATATATATATATATATATATATATATATATATATATATATATATATATATATATATAAATATATACCTAATTCTCTTTTTACACGATATATACGTTCCCGAAAAATTCGTGTAAAAAAAATTCGTGTATACAGTAAATGGAAAATCAGTTGATTGGTTCTAGACCTGAATAAGCAACTGAAAAGTTAAAAAAACAATATTAAATTTGTACTGAAAATGGGAGGACTTTCTTCGCCATTATCACAATGATCTTGATGAGTCTCAAGGGTGAGATCTATAATTTGATCTTCGCTCAAAACTTTATCAAGTAACAATTCCTCTATATCGTCAAATGATACATCATCGAATCCATCTCCACCAATTGTATGTGCCATCGTTGTGATGTCAGTAAAAGTTGAGTAACTACACATGACATGATCAGGATCTTTACTTTTGACACATTCTGGTAAAATATTTTTCCAGCATGAGTTCAAGGTTGATGGCCTTAACTTAGCTAACGCTAACCCAACTTGAATGATGCAGTATATAATAGAAAATTGCGGAAGAAAACAAAATTTCACATTTGGGTGTTCAACAACTAGATGGGCACGTGCATTGTCGAAAACTAAAAGAACTTTAAATTTTATGCATTTTGAATTCAAGTAACGTCTAACTTCGGGGATGAAGTATTTCTGGAACTATTCTGTAAAGATTACACAAGTCACCCAGTCCTTTTTGTTTACCATCCAGTGAATTGGCAATTTATTGAAATCTAATAAAAATATACTAGATTCTTGAAATTCATATTAAGAATTTCTCTTATGTGTGACTTATTCCACTTTTAAATTCAATCAAATAAAAATTTGATATTTTTAGTTCAAAACTATTCCTTATAGTGGATTATTTTTTATATTATAAATATATTTCGGCAATCAAGTTGCCATCTTCAGTATTTATCAGGAACTAAAAAACAAATTTTATTTCCATGCCTTTTTATACTTTTTCCAGGGTACAGTGTTTTTATTTTCAAGGTATAATATTTTGTGACGTATTTTTCAAAACTAGTTCGTAAAGTTTGTTCGTCATAGTATTAATTTGGTTATAATATAAAAAATAAAAATTCCACTATAAAGAATATTTTTGAACTTAAAATATCAAATTTTTTATTTGATTGAATTTAAAAATGGAATAAGTCACACATAAGAGAAATTCTTAATATGAATTTCAACAATTTAAATTAATTCTTCGTTTCAGCTCTAAATATATTGGGCTACCTCTATAATTTGCTGTATGATTTCCATCGCAGTTGCTACACCTTTTCACAGAAGTATCGGTTTTGATTTGGTCGTACTCCTTTGAATTATGTAGTTCTCCACAGATGACTCATAGATCGTTCAACGTACAGTAGGCTCAACTATGTCCGTATTCATTGTATTGAACCAGTTCTTTTTCTGGGTTCCTCTACAGTGATTATTCTATGTAGAAGATACTTTAGGCTATAGATTTCGTGCGTTTCTTTAGATTTTTGGTTTGCTGGTTCTAATTCCAGACGGAACAATGGTTGCGGCACTTTGTCTTCGGTTTATAATGTTTGTTATTGTTTTACCATGAAAGCCTTTAGCAACGAGAGCTTCAATATTTCACTTGGATCTACGAAACTCTCAATTCCTTTTATGATCACAACCAAACCTTTTTGGCTTTTTAATTGGTAAGTATAGTCACGTTAACCAATTCGATCAAAATGTTTAATTAATGCCCTGTAGGCATCAATGTTGAGCGGCTGAATTTTAGTTTCTTTTATATTTCCCTTTTTCATTCGGGAAGATCTTATGACGATTCTTCTCTCCCATGAATTGGTGGCGGTTTTTCGTTTTTTGGGGTTTTTTCATCGACACCATCATCGTCAGTGTCCAATAAACTTGAAAAACGATTGCAATGCGTTAATTCTACGCTAGCTAGTCTAGTGAATTTATTCACGCTCACACTTGTTGCTGATCTAAGGCTTACGTTGGACAGTTTTATAACTGTTAACTTCACTTCTTGCAGGTAAAGCAATTTTTTGAACATTCATATTTTGTTATAGTTGAATCGCCTGTAGACGTCCATTGTCATTTTAACAAATTCTTGTTTAGCTGATGTGAGATGATATTCCTATGCTTTGGTCGAATCTGTCTATGCTCTCTAAACTAACCATCTGGCACGCAACATCCCAATTTCTTTGTCACCCATGAAAGGGTTCTGTTGTCCGTTTGCTCTTTGAGATAATAGTTCATCAGGCAACACCTTAATAAATATAATTGTATCCTAACCCAGATCTTATTGTAATAATACGAGTCAGATTAATAGGGAGCTATCTGTCAGAATACATACCGATTGTTGGCGTTTGTTCAACAGTTATTCCGCAAGAACATAGAATTGGCCGAGTTAAGTTCCAAAAATTTTTAATTCGTGAACATCCGTCATTAAGTATAGTAAGCAGATCAGATTTGTCAAGAATTAGCTGACAGAATGATCAGTTATCCGAAACAGGATCATCCAAGTAATCCCAGAACCAAATAGGGTAGAGTTGTCTGTACTGATATGTAACCACTGTTCCTCCCATTATGTATATCCTATTAAGTCTAGAAGAGTTCTTTCCAGAGTATCCAACCATATTTTATGGCACATAGTACATCATATCAAATGAATACAGGTGGCAATATCCATCTGAAATTCCACTATTTATACTTTATCTTCGACATGAAGTCGTCGTTTTGGATTTGTACACATAATGTTCAAGAGGATTGAACCAACCACTTAACATTAAAGTATCACACCTGTTACGATTGTGAGCAAAGATTTCAATGAGGCACGGAGAGCTTCCGCTATTATTTTAAAGCACCTTGCCATGTTTTCCTGGATGGATTTTCAATGGACCTTCATAAGGCCGTTTAGGATTGTCGGAACATCTTGAATGAACATCGTATTATTGATTTATAAAATAATATTGAATGATCATATACAATACATTATATCGAATAGAACACACGCCGCTAATTTAGTTATCATTTAGAGTTCCGGTACAGTAAAAATTACTTTGTCTCCTTCAAATTAAATTTGAGTGTATAATTAGGATTCACATCTTCAAGATGTCATCATTCATTCAACAAATTCATCATGGCAGCATTCAATAAATCCATTCTACTTGCTACTTTGTTTGTGATAATTTACATGGTGCATGACATCATTGGAATTTGTGTTCGGAATTGTGCCCAATGCAAAACTATGTTGGGCGAATATTTCAATGGACAACTGTGTGCTAAATCGTGTATCAACTTTAACGACAAAATAATACCAGATTGTGAAAATTTGGCCTCAATTATGCCATACTTGAATAAAATGGAGTGAGACTCTAGGAAGGGATTTTGGTTGGAGACTAATAAAAGTTACTGTATCGCTCGTCCTCTAGTTAACTAATAATAAAGTATATCGTACACTTATATGCCACTTATATATGTGTATTGTGGTAATCATATTATTTATTAACCTAAGGAGTTATTCATATCCCCACTGATTCGACCTGAATGATAGAAGTAAGGGAAATTCAAACTAAGTGTTCCGAAGTGAACGTAGTTGATTCATCCAATAAACCACTCGAGAACTTGAATCCCTCTGAGATCATTTTCTACTCAGTTTAGCTAAATACTTCGTAAAACGAAGATATCTAAAAAGATCTTACAAATAGATTACGCCTTCTTGGATAGGAGACTAACGTTATACTTACTTTTCTGCCTTCTTCATAACGAACCAGTCAGGAACCTACTGAATGGAGAAAAGTTTAAATCTCATCAAAAGTTTGTTAGGGGAAATGTTCAAATCCGAAGGCCAGATGCATAGTTAACTTATTTAAATCTTACTTTATCTGCTTTAACGTAGCAAGGTATTAAAAGGTTCTGGCTCAGCTTGTTCGTATCTATAGATCAAATTATACCTATGACTCCTACGGGTGATTGGGTCTATTATAAAAATGTGATTGAATCTGTTATACCAAAAGTGAACGACGCCCAAAAGTGAACTGCCTTCTCGCATGTTCTCTAAGTAGGCAGTGTACGGTGAGTATTCCCACGATCGTTTTTAGTTCACGTCTTCGTAGGGAGAGACCAACTTGCTCCCTACATGAGAGAGTGTTCGTTTAACTTTCATTTGCTGAGAGGCTACTGCTTCCATTTTAAGCACAGGCCTTAGTGCCTTAACGGGCCTCCCCAGTTATGCCCTTTCCGGTAGCATTGGAGAGTCGTACCTCGCTAGTTCGTCCACCCAGTAGTTTCCCTTGACGACCGAGTGGCCGGGAACCCAGACTATCTGAAGTCTAAAATGCACACTCATCTTATTCAGAGACAAGTGGCAACCCAATGCCACTCTAGACATCAGATAAACAGAGTCCAATGACTTGATTACCACCTGACTGTCTCAACCAATTCAGGATCTCCTCAACCGCTATCACCTGTACCTGGTATACGCTGCACTGATCAAGGGGACGAACTGCATTATCTACTTCCAATTTCTCACAGAAGACTTCAGCTCCTATTTTACCGTGTAGCTTGTGATACATGTGGAACATTAAGTAAATCAGAAAAATGTTCACGCCATGTATCGAGTACCGCATCGACGTTTACACAGAGGTTTCCATCTTGGTCCCAAATGGCAGTTGACCGAGATCTTAAGATATGGTGCAATTCGGTGATTGAATTAAGCTTTCAGTTCGAAACTTGTGCTTTGTTTTAAAATTAAGTGGGAACCAACCTGAATTTTTAGGTACTGGTTCCATATAAAATCAGCCAACTGATGCTATTATACCCAAGCTTCATTTTAAAATAATTTGGAGAGCTATTTGCTAAATTCGTGATAAGTGAGATTATTAGTTTGGGCTAGTATTAATAAAACCAACACATTCTTTAGTAACCAACATTTTTCCCTTCATGAAAAATCTTGTCAAAAATCTGTTTGAAGATGTCATAAGAAACGCAAATATCAACACCTATAATTTTAATAGTTGTCATTGGATAGGTACTACCTCAAATGGAATAGTTTTTGTTTTAATATAACAAAACCATTGAGGTAGAAATGGCCAGCAATGCGGTGGCGCAAAAAATCAGTCATTCATATATGTTTAATTTGGCTTAAAGTTCGAAACTAGTGCATTTTTAAAAACTTAAATGGAAAACTAAAGTTGAGATGAACCTGAATTTGTGGTGACAGCTTCCATATAAAAAGATTGAATTTCTTAATTGTGTTTCACTTCGTCGCCGACTGATGCTGTTTAACCTTAAAATTCATTTTACAATATTTGAAATGGATTAGATGCGTTATTCGTGATTAGTGACATTAATATTTGGGCTAGTACTAATTAGACCAACTTAGATATCCAACAATACACTCGCCTTAGAAAAAAATAATGCTAGAAATTGCAATCTGTGGTGACTTGGGAGGGGCACAGAAAAATATTATTTCTCCCAAGAAAAATTTTCCAGAGTGTAATTATTTCTCATTAATTGATTCTCTTTTGAAGATGAGTTTGATTTAATCCTTCCTTACTACTTTTATATAATTAACGAACTGGTGAGATTACAATCGGTCTAATGACTGTAATTTGATAATATACGGCCAAGGATAAAAATGCATGTTTTGGTACACCTTTTATAATTTTTTTTTTTAAAAGAAACAATGTTAACACCGTTAGAGCTTCACAAAGTGGTTCAAAGATTAACGGATACATAAATTTGATACATAGCGATGATTATTATCTGTGTCGAAAATCCAGACACCAGAAATGTTTCCGTAGCACATAGATTAAATTGAATTGAAGAATCCAATCATAGCATATAACAACGATTTGCAAGATTTAACCTTACAATAGCGTATTTGTTACAATTCTACACAAATACAAATATAATGGAGAGATTTGTTCTTTAAAATTTGTCTTGTCATTCGTGCAAGGTTTTAAAAGTTATTCCATCTCCAATTAATTGTAAATCCTGTATCCTGGTTATAAATATCGGAGATACAGACTTCTTTTAAACTGATCAAGGAGTTTAAAAAATGTCTTTGTGTTCAGATGTCGGTTTACAACAAATGGCATTTATTCAAAACTATTACAGTTGAAAATTTGAAAATTAAGATAAATGTCTAGGTTATTTTTAGATCGTGTCATAAGGTAACCAATCTTTTCAAAAATTTTGTTTATAATGTTTATATTATAGAAGAATTGCGTTTTTTGAGTTAAATGTTGGCCAGAACTTGAAAAATTGATGGATTATCATTTGCTTTCTACTATCATTTGTTATATAACCTCAAGAACTTTCAATAACTTGAAGACTTAGGTTCTAAATTTGTGATTAGTCACGTTAACGTTTCTGTACGGGCTAGTTCCGACTTATCTATCCTCTTTTATACCCGTTTTGACAAATCAAATAATATGAACTGCAATCTGTGGTGAACTCAAAGCACCAAGAACACTCTCGCCTTCAAGAAAAATCTTCCAGAGACTAATTATTTTGTAAGTAATTAATTATATTTTGAAGATGTCGTAAAATAATGCGTAAATGTCAACACCTGTAATTTGAAAATTGTCATTAAACAGTCATAATCTCAAATGGAATAGTTTTCGGTTTATTAACAAAATCATTGAGGGAGCTGCTCTTTTAAAGATGACTTTGATTTAATCCCTTTTTATTCCTTTTAGGTAATTAACGTGAGATTGCAATCGGTCCAACGGCTGTAATTTCATAATATGTATCCAAGGACAAAACTGCAAGTTTCAGTTAACATTGATGTCAAATTTTTTTTTTGAAAAACAACGTTGCCTTAATACCATCAGAGCTTCACAAAGTTCGTCAAAGATTAATTAATACATACTGCCTGTTGCAAATCTAATGGCGTTAAGTATGGAGGGTTAAAATTGGCGTGTAAGGTTATGAAAATAGGTTATTCAATAACGAATTGGTGATAAATATCGAAAATTAAACATATAACTTCATTCTTCTGCATTAGACGGAAAATTCACATTTCGCAGGTTAAGAGAATTATCACATTTATGCTCAATATACTGACTACTTCCAGACTGCGGTCAAGGGCAGCACACCTTTTATAAAACCTCTTTGTTCCAACAACAGTGTATCGACCATGTTTGGATCGGTAGTTTTACGGATAGTAGCCATTTCAAAGCGAAAAATGTGACGAAACTGTTCATTTTTGTCCGCTTGTCGAGGCTTTGATATTATCTCATCACAGTTTAAATATAGATATTTAGTTGGATAAAGAAGTTCATTTCAGGATAACCACTCGATGCGTTTTCCACTAGGTTCTAATATCCAATTTTTAACCAATTTCACTGTATATTTAGGGCCTTATCTTCTGGACTAAATTCAATTTATGGGCATAAACCCATTTAAACATTAGGGATAATGTCTTTCCCTTAGACTTTCACAGCTTTTCGTGCTATCCTCGAGTTGATCTACTTTCTGATCCTGATAAAAATGGACTAGCTACTTGACAGAATCACTCATCGATCAACAAGATCACAATCAGCAGGAGCCACATTTAGAGAATACAGTGGGTGTAAAAAAATCCTTTAGTTATGTTTGCTCTTAAATATTCTTGATTGACTGGTTTCGCAACATACGTTGCTACGTGTAATCTGGTGGATTTTTGATCGCTTATAATAAACTAGACACAGATGATAACATCAAATACAGAGGCACTACGAATATAATTTTTAGTGTTTTGCAATATACGACTACAAAAACTTTTGTTCATTTATCTTTGAAACTAATTGACTGATGATTTACGCTTACAACTTGATTACGCTTGGATTTCGTCGAGATCAATAAAAGCTTAAAACTTCACAATCTTTGGTTGTTCAGAATCGTAATATTTTTCACTATTACGGATGCTCCTTGTTATCAATGCCTTTTGAAAGGATTTAAAGCAGTACGCAGATTTTGAAGTGTTTTTATGAGTACAATATATGTAGACAACTTCAAATTATTTTTCAGAGTACTAAGTGTACTCAACCAGTAAATAACGAATCGTCTCAAACAAGAAACGTTTAAACCCAGCTAATTTTAGCGTTCCAATTTTTACCCGATTCTTAATGACTGTTTATATTCGTGATTTTAGATTTCATCCCTTTACAAATTGGTTTTCATGAATAATGCGATTCAGACATCCCTTCCATTTTTATCTTTCTACCAATTTTTCATAAGAAAACAAACCCAGTTTAACATCCCTCGTCTCATCTCATAAGACACCTCTTGTTTCTGGGTCATTGACAAGTTCTTGAAGGCGTTATGAAATTGCTTGTTGAGTCACTTCTAATAATCGAACCAAATCTTCGTGATTTTGTTACGAGTTTTCATTAAGGAATGCTTCTAACTCTTCATCACCAAAAGCGGTCTTCATTATACTGTGCTTCAGCCGAAGATTCTTTCTTATTCAAGAAATAAATTCAACCCGTTAATGACGAAAACTTGACTCATAAACTGACAATTTTAATCCTTGGATGAAAATACAGGGTAGTCCCACTATTTTTTGCAGATAGTAAATAACTTTTTAATGTCAACATACTCAGTGCAAACCCTTGGAAATATGATTTTATTTTACTATGTTTCCGGACAATCAATTTTTAAAATTCAAAGAAACTATCATCACCATTTAAATACTGCGTTGGCTTCCAGTGTTAACATCCTAAGAAGCTAAATGTTCAGGGGTTCGGTCGGTTATTAACAAGAAACAAATGCTTTTCGACCTGTTCGCATAGCTTAAGTTGGAGATGTTGGACGAGATCCACACTGATTAACACACTGATACTCAATTCAGATATTTCCCGAACTTCGCTACGAAACATTTTAAAAGTTGATCTGAAGGTTATTCCATACAAAATTTAACCGATCCAAGAATTATTGTCGAGAGATGTACCACAATGGTTACAATATGGCAATAGATTTTTTTTGTTTGGAACAGAAACGACCAACATTGGGAACAATCTTATTATGAACGATGAAACATATTTTCAGAACAATCAGACTTGCCGAATTCTGGGGTCGGAAAATCCGAAAGCATTGCATCAGCGAGAACTACACCCTCTTATAGATGAACTCTTTGGTGTGGAGCTATGAGTAATAGAGCTATCGATTCATATTTTCTCAAAAATAAAAATGAGCGTCCAGAAACCGTCTCTGTAGTCTCAATAATTTTAATGTATGGTGCCAGCCAGATGGTGCTACAGCACATACCACAAGAGATGCAATTGCAATTTTATGAGAATTGATGGATGACCAAATAATTTTAAATTCTCTTTCACCAGAAGGAACAGGTTTACGTCAACGAACCACAAAATATTCAGGAACCTAAGCAGTACATTGGCAAAAAATTGCAAGATTAAAGCCTTTTAGAGCTAACAGGAAAATGAAATCCATTTAAAGAGTTTCACCTTTGAACCATTGAAACTTTTACCTTAACTGTATCAAATAAAGCGAAATTTTTAATTATATAAATTGCTGAGACACCATATTTAAACTAAGCTTTATAATTATTCGTTACAATGGGAATATAAACCACTGGTTGTTATAATTAGCAAGTCAGAATACAAACCAATGTGCCAATTTATGCTTCTCATCATTGTAATTAAATTAAATTGAGTTCATTATTGGGCTTGTAGTCCAATGTTATCTGCACCACATTGTTAATAATCATAACCAGCACATTAAAATAAACGTCACCATAAAATTACAGTTAGACAACAAGAATGAAATGGTGTGTTCCGGGAAAAATATGGTTTTCAACATGTAAATTGTAACAAATTAGTATTTTTTATAAAAGTTTTCTAAACAAACTTTTCTTGAAAAGAATTTTTTCAGTCATCAAGTTTCTTTATTAATTTGGATTATGAACGTCTTTCATTATGATACTAGACATGAATAATTATCATAACGTTATAATTCAACAAGTTTTATGTAATTTATGACTATGCATAATGCTAAACGAAAACTTATAGCATATTTATCCGCATTATTTCATAATTATCCAAATACTTTATGTATAATGGCTGTCTAGCGATAAAACAGTTATACCATAAATAATAACAAGTCTAAGTACAACAAACTCACATATATAATATATGTACGGGGGAAGTAATAAAAGTTCGCTTTGTTGGCAACACTTAAATATTAAAAAAAAATGCTTTGCAATTGTTTTATGAGACTCCTTCCAAAAATTCAGAACGATCGGCTAAACTGGAGACGGGAAAATGTGAAATAGCTGATGACATATTAGAACAAATTCAACCACCCACGCAAACAGAAACTCGCTACGCGATTCTCTTCGATTTTCGTCGGATTGCACTGTCTACAAAATATTTCCAAGTGGTTCCGAAGATTCCAGTCGTGATATTTTTCTGTAGAGGACGAGTTGATAAAGATCCACGATTGACACAATAAATTATTGCTGATGGATTGACCTTGAATGCCATGGCGGTATCACGATTATCGAATCTCCTTGATGGGCACCACGAATTTTAAATAAGGTCCAAAACGAGGCTCAATTGGATCTATGGACAGTCTATCAACTTTAGTAAAGTCGTTACTAAATCTACGCTCTGGAATCAAATAAAGAAAATATGCTATTCCCCTGAAAAAGAATTAGACGGTAATTGCAAAACGGTATACCGAAACCTGCTTATTAAAATTTCATCAAAAATATGATGGAAACCAGAGTTACAAACAGCCTGCAATCGTGCAGGTATTCCACGGAGCTATTCATATGGTTGAAACAAGTTTTTGGACATTTACTGGTGCACCAGTGTTACGAGACTCATAAATAGCGCTGCTCCGCGGTCTTCAACAATGTCCTGGCTATTATCATGTGTACAGTGTCAATGTACTGGACATGTCGAAATGTTTAATTGTCACACTGGGGTTTATGAAAATTGTCGTCTTATGATGATCACTGTGAACAATGTGTTGAAGGATATCATGGCAACGCTATTCATATGGTTGACCATATGGTTGTATGATTCGTATATGTCCACTCCCAAATGAATCAAATAATTTTGCCACTGGATGTAAAATCTCTTAAGATGGCCATATGATGCATTGTATTGTAATGAAGGATACACGGGCGCTAAATGTCAAAGTTGTGTAGCTAGTTATTACGGAACTCCCGAAATTCCTGGCCAATCATGTAAACGGTGTGACTGTTCTGGAGATATCGATCAATCACTACCGAGTTCGTCGAAACAGTTCCTAGAAAATGTTTAAAGTGTTTGAATAAGAAGCTGATAAGTTGTTTGGCCCTGGATTTTATGGTGATGCAATTCGTCTCAGATTTTCAATGTTGTATTTACGACGACTTGTATGCAAAACGTATTTAGACTACTTGTATACAGATTCCTATACTCTGGTGCATATCACTGCCATCAATGTGATTGGAGAGAAATGTGATTGTTGTAAAGTTGACCATTACCGCCCAGGTGGCACAGTGGTTAAAGCTGCCATTATGATACCATTATGGATTTGGTTCAGGATTTCGTTGTAGATCGTGTAACACTGACTACTCTCGATGTTTGGGATGCAATGCCTGATGAATATTTATCAGGCGTTGTTGGTGAAAAATGTGATCATGGTCCTTATCCATAGGTTTTGGTACCGGACCGCATCGATCGATTACATGATCAAAAGGAACCTGTCGTTTAGGATTTCAATACGATTACAGGTTTTTACTAAACATCACAAAAACTAAGGTATTTGTCGTGTTGCTCATCTATGTGTGAATATTGTCGCTAGATAATATAAGTGTGACACAGTTGAATCAAAAATTTGAATCTCATGCAATGGACATTAAACAATACAATCATTCGAAACTAAATGCAGTTGATTTAACCGCGAGGGATGACAAACTATTGAATGATGCTAACATGGTGGCAGACAGGTGACGCGTATGCGGCGGCGTTAATTCAACGATTCGTGAAGCTTAATAATTAGCATCAAGTTAGTCGAAATCCGAAACTACCGCAATCAAGATGAAGATTTTTCTGGTCAACTAAGCGAACTTTTGGTACTCCCTTCGTTTAACTGTCCCGTCACTATAACCTACTAAAAATTCTATAATATTACATATATTTATGCTTATAACAATAAAGTTTATTAAATAAAATTAAATTGATAAAGGAAAAGTTAAATAAAGAAAATATTTCATGTATCCGATTACGAGAACGACTCGTATTGAAAATTTTCTAGGAACGGGAATAAATCGTTACTTTCGTTTGTGTCATTATAATTCACAAAATGGTTTTAATGAGATTGTAATTTTATATTTTGTTCTATAAAAAACTTTAGATTTCGTTCATTGTAAACAGTTTTTGTGCATTATGCTGCATCATAATAAAATAAAATATTGTACATCCACTAATCATCCGTCACTCCCGTAATCAAGGGATGAGATACTCGAGCAGACATTCAACTCGAGTAATTTGATTGATTTGCTGGAACAAAACTGGAGTCATGTGAAAATTGGTACAGTGAGGTTCGAAATAGTATAACAAGGAACTCTTTTGTTGAACCTTATCTATCTATTCAACAAAAATTATTCCTGTCAAAATTGTGCAAGAAATATGCATTCCGTTTCAAAATGTGGTTTCTAACGTCTGTAAGCAATATATGATTGTATGATTTGTATTATACATGTCCACGGTCCCGTGGGTGGGGGCATTCGTGTTTCGTAAATTTGACAAACGAAACATGAAATCCATAGAATACCACCACAGTAGCCAGAGCTTGTCGTAGAAGCCAAACAACAACAAAAATGCAACAAAAGCTTCGTGAAAGCTTCGCTTGCACACGAGATTAGCCAACCTGTCAATGGTTGTACATGCGCCCACTGATGTAAGCCAATCCCAAGATAAACACTCATTTTACAATAATTTGGATAATCTGATAGGTTCCATACCAGAGCACGATGTCAAATTGGTGATTGGTGACTTTAATGCTAGAGCTGGCAGAAATCAGACCGACTTATGTAACAATATAGGTCCGTACTCCCGACACGAAACTGCAACCGAAAATGAGGAAAGAATGATGTACTTTGCGATCGCACATGATCTCCAAGTGGCAACTACGTTCTTTCCCCATAAAAACATCCATTTAGAAACATGGACACTTCGAATTGAGCATGTGTTGATTTCTAGTTCAAGACGTGAGATCATATCGGTCGTCAACCAAATTCGTAGGCAGTGACCATTATCTAGTCACTGCAAACCTACGATGGAAATTTTCGTACAAGTCAGGGAGGACAGGAGAATATAAAACGCGATTCTCCTGTGAAGGTCTGATAAATAAAGAAACACAACGAAAATATCAAGATCTTGTCAGCAATAGCATTATGCAATCCAATTACCAATCTTATGATGTGAACAGTGTCTGGAAAGTATTGAAAACCTCGGTTGTCGATGCTGCCCAGCACATTCTCGGTATGGTGAAAACTAAGCCCAAAAATGATTGGTTTGATGAGGAGTGTCGTCTTGTTGTTGAGCAACGCAATATAGCCGATAATGAAACGCAGACTCAGTTTACAATCACAAGGAAAAATAAAGCAGTTCTTGCTAGGAGGACAGCTAAACGCATTTGTAGACAGAAGAAGCGCGAATCGTGGAAGGTCTTAAGAGTACAACAACTCAGCAATGAGCACAATTCGCGTGGTTTCCTTAAGGGAATCACCGAATTGCACAATACCTTAAGATCTCGGTCAACTGCCATTCGGAACCAGGATGGAAACCTCTGTGTTAAACGTCGATGCGGTACTCAATACATGCAGCGTGAACATTTTTCTGATTTACTTAATGTTCCACATGTATCCCAAGCTGTATTTGAATACCCTCAAATACAGACCGACTGGTAGACTGGTAGTATAGCCAACGACCAATTCACTTAAACACTTAGCAAGAAATTGCGTCAGCTGTCTACTACTGGTTTTGTAATTTAAATTTGAGAAATAGCAGGACTATTCACCTTGTAGCTGATGGATGAGGGGCTAAAAGAAAAAGGTTGGCTTATTGCAAAAAGGATGCAACTCGATAATCCACTTGTCAATCTACTCTCTTTATAGTATCGAAGCTAGTTTGAATCAAAAAAAGATGATGGATAGTGAACGGTATAGAGACATGATTTCTAGCTCTTTTGTACCCTACTGACATAAATCTTGCTGATATGTTGTTCTAACAGAACCATACAGCGCGGAATACAATTAAGTTACTCAAAGAAACCTTTGATGAAAGACTAACTTCATGTAATCATCCTGTTAGTTGGCCACCAAGATTGTGTGGTCCAAATTCATTATTTTCTACACCGCACAACATACAGTAGATTATTAAAAGTAATGTTTCAGCTTCACATAGGATAGATATTTGAATCTTTTCAATCCCAGTGTACTACTTCTAGACTAGAACAATAGAAAAATAAGTGACAAACGGCTAACGACAAGCTGCCTCTGGTGTATATGATTCCGGTGTCAGAAATAAGTGTGCCGCACAAGCAGAGCCAAAGTCATCAGAAAATTTATTTTGCATAGTTAGTCTGCCCTGGCACCCACAAAAGAGCAATGTTGCTAAATAGTCCCAAACATATTTACATTTGAACTTAAGAACCAGCCAGTGTTTTATATTGCTTGCTTGACTGTTTTTTATTTCCCTACTCATGGCATCTTTAATACAGGCAACACAACGTCTATACAGTGTTCGAATACGGACTGATTGATATAGGCGGATTCTTTCCTCCAAATATTTGAAAAAAAAATTCTGCTAGAAGAGTAATTTTTCTCAAAATAATCATAGCATTTAATAATCCCACTGTTGGAGTGCAGAATTCATAGACCGACCCATCTTCCATGTCTGTACTATCGGCTGGCATGGAGGTATGCAATATGCTGTAGATGTTTCTACGTAAATCGGACCTATAGCTGCATGTCGAGGGAATGTTACAATGGAACAATTAAGTCTAAGTGACGGGAACAAAAAAAAACAGTATACGTTAAATTTTGGACGCTGCAACGGAAAAGAGATCGTCAAAGATGCAAGCTGGGTGAAAGGTTCAATGTTGTAATCGATCGAAATAAAAAAGGAATTCAAATAGTTAACTAAAGGTGGTATGAAATGAGATTGTCGCTCGATGCGGAATAGGTTGTGGCGGGGCGTTTTTTCATTTACATAGGTGACATCTTTTAGTGAGATGGATTATTTTTTTAGCTTGAAAACTCGTAAAATCATCTCAATTGTTGATTTGAGATTTAAGCTTAAAAGCTTAGGCTAAACCTAGATAAATCTTATCTTTTGTTACGACATTTAACGATTACTGACGATTCCGATGAGGTTAAAAGTTAAAACAACCAGAATTTAGTCAACTTTCACTTCCATAAACTATCACTCGGTGAAATTGCTTTCACCACATTCCCTTCCGTTGACTCTGCCACAAGACCAAACAACACCTTGTGTTTCTTCTGGTGAACACTTCCTTGCTCCTGTCGTTACGGCAAAGTAGTTACTTTACTTGGATGCCTCGAAGTTTTTTGGTCCTTAAAACAGTGTTTCGAAAATAGTGTTCTCGCTTTTCACTCCTGCAGCTCTCGAAATCGGTCGTGGTTTATTCGAAACACATTTTTTGCGGCGGTTTATGACAGGCTCGGCTGGTTTGCAATTTGGTTGAAGATGCCCCAGCTTCCCACTGCTGAAAAAAATGATTCATCTACCAAAGCAAGTTTTATGTTTTCTTCAAGCGTCTTCTAGTTATTTGACTCGATCTGACCCAACGCTTTCTTTCGAGCCAAATCTAACACTAACGCAGGCTGCTTCTTTCCGCCAAGATTAAGTAAATTCTCAAGTCGTACGATGTCGGCTTTTAACTGTTACAATAACTTGGTAACTCCTTGAAGATACGGTTTTCTGTATTTAGAACTACTATTATATTACGGCAATATTATAGTAGTCATTCGTTGTTGACTATCGAGACCCCCTCCAATGGGATTTTGAACTGCGTCCTGAATGTTGGTATCAATTTAGTTGGTGTGACTGCTGCTATTGTAAAACTACACCCCATGTTTCTTTGTTTGTCGATTCCACCATGTAAACTCGTTGAATTCACATATTT
The DNA here is from genome assembly GCA_963932295.1 of Tipula lateralis. Classification (NCBI taxonomy): domain Eukaryota; kingdom Metazoa; phylum Arthropoda; class Insecta; order Diptera; family Tipulidae; genus Tipula; species Tipula lateralis. Next base: position 158,346,827 of record OZ010737.1, read on the forward strand.
TGTGGTGACTATAGCTCTTCCCAATTTTTGAACTTTCTCCACGATCGTCAGCTATTCGAGTATTGAATAAATCCTGAAGATCGCCGCCAAATTGTTTTTCCAGCCCATTAAATTTCTGCTCCATTCCGCTTGTTTTGTTGTTGTTACAGTTCTCCTCTAGGTTGTGTAACACAGCTCTTCATGTTGGCCTTCTTGCTTTGCAAGGATATCAGCGGCTATCAGTTTTTGTTCTCCTTTCTGCTGATTTTGCTGGTGTTTCTGCTGCTTAGCAAGGATATAAGCCAAGCTAGGTATAACTGTTTCGGTTGTTCTTTGTTGCTGCTCGCGCTTTTGTTCCTGTTACAGTTTCTGCCACTCTTCTTGTTTTTGATGCTGTCGAGCAAAAGTGTCAGCTATTTGCTGTTGTTACTTCTTCGTTACACTATATCTCTCCTAAACTGTTAACCTTACAACAATTTGCTTAAAAATCAAGATTCTTTGTATTTAAGTGGTAATTAAATTAGACTCTGACGTAGTTCCAAATTTTATTAACAACAATTCTACTTGGAACGAAATTTATATAAGTGTAGCAACAACGACTGTTCTAAGTAACAAATCCTAAATATTTTAATATAACTTTTTGCCTTTCATCTCGACAATGGTGAAACAAAACCAATGATTGTGTTACGACACCGGTAGGCAAGATGCGGAGCAAAATTCGAAACGAACAGTTTTTAATGAAAACTTTTAATTTTTTTTTTGATTTTCCTTTGTTTTCCTCGACCCTAATAACAATAAGATGAAAAATGATATTGTGTAACAAAAATCAATAGTATATAATGATTGTCAACACCTCTCGCAAATTATTGTTTGAAATTTTTTGTAGCTTTTTGTTCGGTTTCAATTCTAATGATGTAGAATTTATATTGTCGCTGTAGGTACAATGAGGTAGCGCACAAAGAGGCACAATCATAAACAGAAAAGAGTCGTTAAAAGGTAATTTCTTCTTTGGTTTTTTTTATAGCTACGGATATTATTGTCTAATGAAGAATAATGTTTAAGCCACCGGAAATGCGGCGTATAATGAAATTAAACAATTATTATTGGCAATTAAATATCATAAAAAGAAATTTGTAATTGCGAAACGAATACAAATATTTTTGTAACATCATTAGCAAGGTGAGGTAGAAAATATTTTAGCACGTTCAACTACGCTCGAAAAATATTTTAAGAATAGGGTTCTCCTTTTTGTATTTCATCTCAGTTGATTGTAATTAGTATAAATTATCTGAAAAAAACGAACTATTACTGTGAATTTATAAACTACAACACATAATTGGTTAATTCGGTGAAACCATCGGGAAAATGATACAATTATTGTACAGTGGCGTAGGTACAAATATATTCAAAGTATTGTCCATTGTTAGCCACTGCCTTTTCTCACCTTACTGGCAGTATGCCAATATTGAGGTGGAGGAACGCTTCATGTGTTGAGGCTTTCCATGAATCGACCTACCATGAATCAAAGGCAGGTCAACGTCAAAACAAGTGGTTATTAGATGGCGCATTGTCTGATGACACCCCGAGGTGGGATGAAACTTGCCAATTCAGTGTTCGCAAGTAAGTTGGCCAGGTGATTCATGTGGTTTCTTCTTCAATGTATTATAGGAGCGGATTTGTTGTTAATCACCAGTGATTATGTAATACTAAAAAACCATCACTCATACTTAATCAACACAATTGAAACCAATAACGTGAAATTGCATGTTCGGTCACTTCTAATGTATTTGGCACAATTCTCCATCTTTTGATACTTTCAACTCAACAACTTCTCTCAAAGATGGTCTCACCCAGGACCGACCCAGGTTACAAACTTTATAACAAGCTAGACCTGAAGAAAACTTCAAATAGGCAGGGCTACCACAGCTTGTGTTTAAAATGTTTATCACTACTTCATACAAATAGAGTGATTGAAACGGGGTCTGAAATAAAAATGGAAATATGAAAGGTTGGTCGGAGACAACTCGATCCATGTATCCAAACCCGTCCTTTCCTTAGGCACTAACCTATAAAAGATGAACTAGACAGACTAATGTCAAATATACCTGCAAGTTGGTTGCGTCTCGATAGTTAACCGTAGCTGAATAATGTGCTACAATATAGATGGCGTAAGGAGAGCAGAGAAGATAACATATTGCCCTATGTACAGTGTGAGGCCGAAAGTTATAAAAGGTGATGGGTGTCAGCGAAAAGAGGCTTTTTTGTCTTGTTGTTGCGAGTAATACCATCCAGAAAAGATCGAAAAAAATAAAGGAGGAAACAACAAGTGTAGTGACATAATAAATAAAGTTAAGAGTGCCCAAATAAAGAATAAAGAGAAAGCAAGCGGTAAACCAGGTTATCAGTGGGTCTAGACGGAAGAAAACACCACACTGGGTGAAGGTGGTTTGTGCCAAGAACCACGTGAATCTGGACCATATCGGCAAGTGGAAAGCGAGCAATCGTAGTGCTTGTCCGTCATCCCGACGTCGAGAAACACACATGCCAGAGAAAGATTGAGCTGTACGAGTGAATAACAGGTTAGTGCCATTTTTCCTTACAAATTCCCAGTGTAACAAATTCCCATATGTCAACAGTACAAACTTAAACTATTTATGTGAGAGAAGAATCCTCAAAAGATCTGGCAAATTTAATAAACCACATAACGGAGGGAAACTTTGACATTTCCGGAGTGAAAAAGGAATTGAGAGTTATAATAAACGAAGACCCAAGTGGAATAAATGAATCTTTCGTTGCTAAAAGCTTTCCTGCTAAAACAATAACAAACATTATAAACCGAGACAAAATGCCGCAGCCATTGTTCCGTCTGGAATTAGCAGAAGCAAACAAAAAATCTAAAGAAAAGCACGAAATCTATAGCGTAAAATATCTTCTACATAGAAGAATCACTGTAAAGGAACCCAGGCAAAGAACTGGACGGAAACAATGTATGAGGTGCCAAGAATACAGATACAGTTAAGCTTACTGTACGTTGAACGATGTATGTGTCATCTGTGGAGAACTACATAATTCAAAGGAGTGCGACAAAATCAAAACCGATACCTCTGTGATAAGATGAAGCAACAGTGAAGAAGGAAACATCTCTTCAACTTTAACCAAGCTCACCGATATGATGCAAATTTTCATGGTAATGATGGAGAGAACCATGGATTTAATGATGCAGAATATGAACATGGTGATGCAGATCGTCTCCTAAAATCAAAAATGACTATCTTTAAAATATCAATTTGGAATGCAAACGGCCTAGCACACCACAAAGCTGAGGTTCAAGCATTTCTCATCGAGCACAATATTGACATAATGTTAATATCAGAAACACGCTTTACAAATAAGAACTATTTCAAAATTATTGGGAATTCAATTTATGATACTAAGCATCCGGATGGCAACGCACATGGTGGCACAGCCATACCAATTAAAAGAAGGTTAAAACCCTTTGAACTAATTAAATATGAGACAGGACATATCCAATCAACGAGTATCTGCCTGCAGGAATGGTCTGGTAACTGTGTAATATCGGCAGTGTATTGCCCTCTAAGATATGCTATAAAAAAACCGCAGTTCTTGGATTATATTAACCGGTTGGGTAATAAATTCTTCGCGGGAAGTGACTACAACGCTAAGCATACTAACTGGGGGTCAAGACTAATATCACCGAAGGACAGAAAGACAGACAGCTTAATGATGTGATAGAGAAACAGTGTCTGGATTACTTATCGGGTGGTCAACCTACCTACTGGCCATGAGATAAAAAGAAAATCCCTGATCTAATCGACTTTTCCGTAACGAAGGGCAAGTCACGCACGAATATTAATGCAACCAATTGCTACGATCTATCATCTGATCATTCACCGGTAATGATAATACAGAGTACAACTGTGTTAGAGACAGAAGCTCCAAAACGTCTCACAAACAAGCGAACTAACTGGGATCAATATAAGAGGCTAGCCGAACAAACTTATTCCATAGATATTCCACTTTCGAGAATGTGAAAAATGTTTTGGAGCGATCAGCATAAAAAGCTACACCCGCCATCATTAAAGTTAATAACTGAGAAAGTTAATAAACTGCCGCGTGATATCCTGGAACTGGTTCAAGAAAAGCGAAAAATTCAGTCGGGCTATTAAGACTCTACGATTCGCACTGAGGGAAGAAGAAAACCAGGATGTCCAGAATTATTTAAATGAACTCTCGGCAACTGATAGAACAGATTACTCCATGTGGAAGGGAACCAAAAGATTGAAAAGAACAATTAATTCAAACCCACCAATTAGACTATCAAGTGGCAATTTGGCAAGAAGCGATGAAGAAAAAGCCATAGCTTTCGCTGCTCATCTGAAGGAAGTATTCTCACCTTATAAAAAAACAAATTACCTTGTTAGCGGAAAAATGATAAGAGAATTGCCCAATAAATACTTAAAACTAATAACATTTATCTTCAATGCAATTATGCGAACTGGTTATATTCCCCAAAAATGTAAAAAATCCCTTATCCCAATGATACTAAGGCCAGGAAAAAATGAAACGCAAATACCGTCATATCGTCCAATAAGCATGCTTCCAACAATCTCGAAGCTTTTTGAAAAAATGATAATAACTAAACTTAATCCAGCACTAGAAGAGCGGCAAGCAGACCATCAATTTGGATTCCGAAGCTAACATGGAACCATTAAGCAAGTGCACAGGATTGTAAATACCATCAAAAAGAATACTGTTCTGCGGCCTTCCTGGAAAGTTTGGCATGTCGGGTTTATATATAAAATTAAAGACCTTCTGCCAAAGAATTTTCATTAAGCTCTGAGAAACTGTCTTCTTATAAAAAAAAATCTGCACTCAAATAAAGGAAGAAAATTACGAAACTGCATGGCAAATTGATGACAGCCAGTACTCATAGGTAAAAAAGTTTGTCAATGGCCACCATCTACACAATTAAATATTCAGTAACATCTTCTGTCATTACATCGTTTAATGGAAATCACCAATCAAATGACATTACAAAAACAAAGACTATATATAAAGTAAAGTTTGTCTTAAGACGGATAGATGCATTACCCAGTTCAATCAATGCTCATCATATGCTTCTAAAAGTAGTCGATTGGCCCACATGAAGATTTTTCATTGAATTTAAAAAGTAAATCAAATGTTTTAACCGCAAATAATGTCTGTAATTCGGTTAAAAAATTTAGCCACGACTTCGTTATCTCAGTTCCCGAATCATATCACTCCGATAATTCAGACAACCGAGAAACAATACGAGACGATAAAAAACGAAAATTTATTCTCAAATACCTCAACAATCTGCAACAGTGAAATAAAACCTTCAGCTAGTAGACATTAAGACCCTTTCTCAAATTATCAGCATCCATTTGATCCAACACTTACTGGAGAACGAGCTAATTTCAGAGATTTCTATGTTAGTTCCTTTTAGGATATTGCAGATCCTACCTGAGTCCGAGCGGAACTACGATAAATTGATGGCATAATCTTGAAGCTAAGATACGGCGATAATCTGACGCAAGCGAGCTGTCAAACAGCTCTAAACGAGAAAGTAGAGGGGTTACGGAAACTTTTCATGAATTGGAAGCCGACATCAACCGACTAGTTAATTTACCATACCCAAACTGTAAGTACCGAGATTAGGTAGTTAAATCTATCAACACTCGAAACCATCGATGATTCAGCGAGACCTGCTTGAATAGATGAATTACAGACAGCAGTGTGGAGACTTGAGGAAAGCACGAAAAGAAGTTCGTGAAATAAATTCCTATAGGAGAGACTCCGTTCCACAAGATGGCGATATCTCGATTAAAAATGTCCCAAGAGAACCACGATCGATTGTGACTGCTGCAGGGTTAAAGAGCAAGAGGGCGAATAATGAACCACTGGTAATAATATACGGATCAGATTAGTGAGTCCCTAATAAATTGACCAAGTCACTATAAGAAGAGGCAGGTGGAAGCGTCCATCAGAAGGAACACATGATGGTTGGTATTGTGGCAAGGTAAACGGAAAAAGAACGGTGAAAGCAGAATCTAAGAGCTTTGAAGCACCAAAGAAGATTGAGAACGTCGCTTTAAGGACGAAAAGGTGAAAGAGTGCACCGGTGAGAACACCGGTCAACGAAACAGGTATAGTGAAAAAATGGAAGACGAGCACTATCAATGGGACAAGGAGAATATTTAGTTTTGAATTCGATTATAAGCTGGGAGAACGAAGATCGCTGAGTATGGAAGTTAAGTGTTACGAGCTTAATGGGATTCTTTATATTTGGCTAACGGTATCTTAAAAGGATAAGGGAGTCCGCTAATAGAAAACCCGAGAGGGTTTAGATATCGGATCGAGAGATAATTAAACAAGTCCGTCATATACTGAATAACAAAAGGACTATGGGCAAAAATGTAAGTAGTGTATATTCAGTGGTAAGCATTGTACTAAGTATATTTCTGTTCGGGACGGAATTATAAATGGAGAAGAGTAGCGAATATGCAATTGCAGGAGACTGAGGGCCTGGAAAAAAATATCTAGGAATAGTAGAAGATATACGTCCAGAGAATAATCATGCGTGTGACAAAACGTGACGTTGATGGCATATACCGAGTTCTGTTTTACCACAAGATCAGGAATTTAATGCAAATTCCTGATATCGTGCTAGAAATTAAAGGACAGAGAGAACGCTGGCTCGGTCACGTTCTGCGTGCTGGACCGAGCCGAATGATACAACAATCTTCTAAGGGAGAGCCTTCTTTCGGTAGTCGAAAAGGTAACTGTCGGCGACGATGGTTTCATGGGTCTGAGAACGATCGGGCTTTTTTGGTATGAAGAGCTGGCTCGTGATCTAAACCATTGGAGTTAGATTGATGACACGGTACAGGCCAATAAATGCCAGTCAAAGCCGTCAAAATGTATACGAAGTAGTGGTAAAAAAAAACTAGTTCATATTCATCTTGAGACAGGAAGAAAGGGATAACACTATTCCATGGCGAAGTAACATCATGAGCATTCAGTGGTTGATTATAAACTAGCTGTATAAACACTACTATGGTATGAAATGACTGTCACGTGTGTAATGGAGATTCCAACTGAATCACCGTATTGACAGGTAGTATTTATCCGAGTAAAGTGTTAAGTTGGTTACCCAATAGGGAAGACAAGTGTCATAGCCGCAACCAGTGGCAGGCGGATTGTCTCGGGGAAGAAGCCGTATTTGAACCAGTGAAGTGTTCAAAGTGACGCTAAGACTAGGTGTCATAGCTCCCACCAGTGGTAAGTGGCTTGTCAACAATCCGGGTTATGAACCGTGCATAGTCGTAACAACTTTCACGATTTGACATATATCATGTTTATATACAGTACTCGACGTTGTTGTCTTTGTCTAGTTGGATCGGAATCATAATAATTTTATTCGTTTATACGGAAAAGAACAAAGCTAGGGCGTTAATTAAAAAAAATGTATTCTCCTTGGTAAAATATAATCCTGAATCCAAGAACAAAAAACAAATTTTTTTCACGGTATAAATTCGTTATTTTTGTATTTTTGTTGTTGTTTTGTTGTGTACTCAGCTTTGTTCAAATAAAAGTATTTTTCTTATTTTTCCAACAGCTTATTGTTAGATGATAATTTTTCTTTATTTATGTATAATCCTTTTAAACAAATTATATTTTGTTATGTTGGACACGTGGCCTTAATTAAGATGTCGTTTTTATCCTTACAATTTTATGTTAGCAAACTATTTACATAGTTTGGTTTGGAAAATGTCTTATACGAGTACGAGTACGAGTACATTCAAAACTAATTATTAGCTAAATAAAAGCTTAACTACCAAAGTTATACTACAACTAAAAGTTTGAATGTTACTTTTCAGCTTTTTCACAGTTTTTTCTTGTGTATGATGTGTATTGTTTAGAAATCTAATTTAATATACTTTGTAGAAGTTTGTTGAAGTTTTCAAAACTATATAATTAGATAAATAAACAATCGAGAATTATTGTTGCATGAAACACTGTCATGCTGATTATACAACTCGTTGAATTATTATATGGACGATAGTGCATTATGAAAATGAGGTTCTACTGAAGTATCGCAGGGATGACGACCCGCATCAAATGTATGATTAAAATCGGATACCGCCAAAAACAACAAAAAACCTCCGCTTAAGTACCCAGACGGTCTTATCCATTTGTAAAAGAGTGTTGACTGGAACTCGTAGCTCTCCAAAAAACTCGATGGCCTTAAAGTGGAGACCATGTGTCGCAAGCCTATTTTTTCCCTAGTCACTCAGGTTCGATTGATCCATTGTGACATCCCTTCCCAGACGTACACTCCCAGTCCCAACATTTGTTGGTTTTTCTAATGAAGTCATTCGAAACATGATTATTTAGAGAGTAAAGTCTCGTGAGAGTGTCCAGCAATCGTCCAATGTTCTTTAGTAAAGATCATCATATTCTTACCGGAGGGGTAATAGTTAACCAAAATAATTTCCCGAAGACTTGTTTCATCACTATAGTGTCCGAGGGCATATGGGCAGTATTGTACCAGCCCCCTCCCTCTATATTTGACAATGTCCAGAAGCGCTAGGAAGATTGTCTTTGCATACCCAGCAGACCCACAGACGTCTCCTCAGCAGCTTTGTGAGTGGTGTGCATAGCGCCTACAATATACCTACACAATCAAGTCTTCGAAAGCGGTTTAGAGGTGTGATAAGAAAACAAATAAATGCGACAAACGGGATTATGGGTCTGATCACCGGAACGTATTGGTAGTACACATCTGGGTTTCACGCCCCATGATTTACCAAACGAGTATTTGCATTTCTAGTAAATGTTGCATGCTTTGTTGCATTTCTATATGTTTTGCCAAGTAAGCTTCCGATCTAACCAGATACTTGACTTTCGAGGAAAGCTGGATCGTATAAGCCCCAAGTTTTGGAAGACTAAAGTTTCTCAAAGTCCTGCGTCTAGTGAAAAAAACATCTCAGGTTTGTTTGGGTTATTTACTTACCAGTATTATGGCGATATCATCAGTATAACCCTGGCAGAAAATACCGTTGTCGTTTAGTTGAACTATAGGATTGAGTTGATCACAAGGCACCACAATGCCATGTCTTTCAGCAGAGAACATTGCACCGAAGGAAGCTTTATCAAACGCGCCTTAAATAGCCAGACACGATACCGAGGCAAATTCCTTGTTGTTCAGCAATTTTTCAATCCGTCCAACGACTTTATAAAGTGCTGTTTCAACCGATCTGTCTTTCTGGTATTTTGTGTTATTTGGAAGGTAACGGATTTGCTATTAGTGTATTGTCCCTAAAGTATCTATGAAACAGTCGCTTTAAGTAGAAAAGAAAACGTTTTACCTGCTCATATCTAGGCTTTCAGGATGAAAACTGCCCTGACGATCGATGATCGTAGGATGTATCCTGGGCCAAACCGGTTCTGATGATATGTTGAAGGTGGTCTAAGTTAATTACAAGTCCTTCTGGTAGGAGACCCGGCAATATCCTGTCTGGACCTGGTGTTTAAATTTTTTAGAAAGAACTGTTGCACCACCGGATTCTATCTTTTGTCACCACCTTGACCACTTAGCTTCTATCTCTAAAACTGGAGAGTTGGTGTTGGGGTTGATTTCCATCTACTATACATTAGATCTAGTCTTTCGGGAAAATGAGTCTCATTAGTACATCGAAAAGCTTCCTGATTTGTTCATTTTATCCATCAGGTTTCTCTAGAGTTCCGATATTGAACTTCATGTTACCACATGTCCCAAGCCTATACACTACTTCACTGTTGAGATGGCCTTGGAATCCTGGAGTTGGATTTCTCATTGGGCCATACATGTTGTTGAGATTAGCCGCACTTAGCCAATCTGTCAAATGTCTGTGTACAAACGTCCATTGATGTAAGAGAACCCCAGCATAAAGACTCATTTTAAAATAGTTTGGATAATCTGATGGACTATAAACTTGAGCACGATGTCAGATTGGTGACTTTAATGCTAGAGTTGGTAGAAATCAAATTGATTTATGCAATAATATTGGTCTATTTTCCCAACATGAAACTGTCACTGAAAACGAAGAAAGAATGATGTACTTTGCGATAGCTCATGGTAGTGGCAAAGTGGCAAAATACCTTATTTCCTCATAAATATGTGAAAACATGGACAAATCCACGTAAAACATCCCGAAGCCACGTTGATTTCAAAGAAAACGGGCACGGGTTGTTCTAGACGTGAAATCTTATCAGTTTTCAACAAAATTCGTAAAGCTACGATATATATTTTTGTACAAATCAGGGAGGACAGGGGAATATACAACATGATTCTCCAAATCTCAAATATCAATATCTTGTCAGCAATAGCATTTTGGAATCCAATTACCAGTCGGACTTCAAACAGTTTTCACTTCAAACTCTATGGTTAATTTTAAAAAAAACCCGGTTATCGATGCCGCCAAGCATTCTCTCGCTATGGTGAAAACTAGTCGCAAAAATTGGGGTTTCATGAGAAAATTAACTGCTTTCTTTGAATTGATGAAACAAAAGCCGCATTTCATGACTCCAACTGATTTAGATCCGATCACATTTTCCATGCAAACCAATGACACATTTTAAGTCAAACTGAAAATTTGATCAAAATGTGTCTTTGGTTTGCATGGAAAATGTGATCTGATCTAAATCAGTTGGAGTCATGAAATGCGGCTAATGAAACGTGTCAAAGATGAGTAATAATGAAAAAGGAGCTGTTGACTCCACTCTCCATTTCCAAAACGCTGAAGTAGTTTATCGATATTTGTTTGCCTGATTGGCCGTTTAGTTCCGAAAAAAGCGGGGTTATAACCATTATTTAATGGATCAATTGTGGTTGGAAGATGTTATCCTGGCAAATGCGGGCAGTTGAAAGTATGTTTTGATCTAGGATTTCTTCATAATTCTTACGGTTGATAATATGAATCGATTTGAAACACCCTTTAATTTTTCATCCATTTTCTTTTTTCTCAAAACAAATGAACTGATGGCACAGTGCTTATTTTTAAGTAGTGCCGCATATCTGTACCAGTTTCTTTTGCCATAAAAATTTTTGGTTTCAAATAAGGGCCCGTTTTCTCTTTGCGATAAAATTCGTCGGTTATAGTACAGGATATTGCTATACAAGACATACTTTTTGGGTATGGTGACTAAATTTTGTGTAGGCCAAGTATGAACGCTTCGTTGGAATAACTGAATAACGATTCAAATCTTACGTTGATTATCGGGCATTAAATAGCTACAAGTTCCAGATATTCCAAAAACCAGTCTTCATTCTACTTTTTGAATTATTCGAGCTATATACAGTACGACATTTGACCTGAAGAATGCAGCCTAATCGATTTTTTTTTTCATTTTATATTAACTCGTGGCCCGAATTTGTGTTTTCAATTCACACAAAATTAAAAATATTTTCGCTTCAATAATAAATTAATGGAATTTAGGATTTGATTTCTTCGAATTAAGAAATGGTTTGAAGCATGAAATATACCAAACCAAGCACTCGTATTACAATACATGATTGTTTCTTGTTCAAAAAGTCAGATAAGGCATGTACGAGTATGAAGGATTTATAAAATTTTTAACTTGATCTTTGATGTCAATTGCTATTGGCATCATTCTAAGAAATATTACTCAAGAAATAACAACAATATTGATTAGAAGGATTTACAGATAACAATTTCGTTACCTCGAAATCATAAAGGACTTGCTATGTTGATTGAAAATTCAACAGTATGAAATTTACTGGGTACTGCTTTTCTTTGTTTGTGTTAACCATCACGTAAAAAGAATTTGGTTTAACGGGTAGTTGACTTTTGAGACGATTATTTCTATATAAAAATCTGATATTGTTGTAGGCATATCGATTGAGATGAATTTATACACCCAACCAAACAAACATAAAATAACAATGGTACAAATAGTAGGCATCACTCTTATATAAATGATCAAATAATTGTTCTTAAGAAATTCTATATTTTCGGAAACCAACAGGATGTGCAATATTAGATCAGAGTTTCACCGTCAAACGATAGCTCACTTTAATAGAGTCTTTTAAAAAGTCTTTTGACGGTACAGTCTTGTCTAGTGCTGATCTTGCTAACTCCTGGCGTTTAAACCCTAATAATTTCCAAAGAGAATCGGCCTAAATGAGTTATAAATATTAAAATTGGCTGGGACTCTTTAAGGCTCCACACTCAATGCCACAAAGGGTCCATGGTGCAAAACTTGGATTTCATCAAAGCGCACAGGCGCACTCTGCGACCTTATCAAACTGGAGCAATTCGAGCGAGGGTAGAGAAGACAGTAGATTTATAGGAATAGCCCTAGAGTTGAAGACAAGGGATTTCATGCGGTCGAAAGTCTGACAACTGCTGATGTAGTGTAGCTATCATTAATATCTTTAAGACATTCGTCTCATATGGCATCAGTTGCCAGTAAATAAAAAAAACAGTGTATTCAAACAGGTCTTTTTCAATGAAAGAACATAGTTTCGTCCTACGACAAATAGAGGTAGCTTACGACGTCAGCTTTAGTTTCTATAGGGTAACGGTTCTTATTTTCATTATGTAAAGAGTTAAAGAAGCAGCTGGTTCAGGGCTTACTAAAAATTCGTTGCCGTCAATGTCACAATGTGCAGGAACCCACATGACCGTACCCTTATTGTTAGAACCAAGGAGGTTCAATAATTTCTTACCATCCCCTACCAGCTTAGAGCTAGTTCGCGGATCATTCAGTGAGTTAAGGACAGATTTACTATCCTTTCAAAATATATTCTATTTATTGTCGGCGACGAGATTAAAAGCGGGAATCACGCAGTGAGTAACTGCAATTAATTCCACTTGGTAAGTAGTACAGTAGATCCCCAAACTGCCAAAGATTCTCAGATCATGCGATGAACAGTAGTAACCAAATCTAGCACCCTGTTTAGAGATAGAACCATCTGAAAAGAATATAAGCGATTCGGATATATCATTGAGCAAATCTGGTGAGAACCACATCCACCTCAAAAGATTTGTAGAAATTAAAAACAGGCAAACGCCAATCAATAACCATGTTGATTTTGGGCATAGCTCGTTTGAATTCATTAATAATTGATCTATGGCCTGAAGTAGTGCCGAAATTATTCCACACCCCAGCACTCCTCAAGAGAACGGCAGCTGAACAAGCTGAACCTAAAATAAAGGAATGTAACTGGAGGAGGAAGAGAATAAGCTCCATTGCCAGGAGCGGATTTGAAGACATGACTCTACTACAGCCCTATAAGCGATATTCTGCAAAAATTTTGAGTATATTAATTGAAGATTTTACTTAAACCACTGGCCACCAAACAATATTGGTCCCTAATAGATTCATCAACAGTCAGTGAAGCCCGACTTGCCAATTTTTGGAATACAAACTATTTTGCATCTGCATCTAATGTTTCTGAATGAGTGGATATCCATGCTGCAGGAAATATATCATCAGGACCGGCAGATTTAAAGGGTTCGAAAGAGAACAAGCTCCAACGTAGAACCTCATGATTAATTAATCTGCAGGCTAAGTCCCAATTGGGAATTACATCGAAAAAGTTGGGGACTACACCAGTATAGTCGGTTTCAATGGTTCTACAGCCCCTAAAATGGGTAATGAGAAATAGTGAGCCTACTTCCTCTTTAGTGTCGGACTATTTTACATCCATTGATGATAACATTTGGATTCATCACTCTTATACTCGCTAAAACCACACTAGGTTCCTTTGAAGGACCAACTTGCGTCATTGAAAGGGAAACCCTCAATATAGGGCCTTAATTTTTTTATTCTGATCAAAACAGCCAAACACTCAAGTTCAGATATCGAATAGTGTTTCTGGGCAGGATTCAGTTTCTTTGAAACAAATGCGAAAGGTGTTTCATGTTCATCATCGGCACACTGAAACAATACACCACCCACTCCTGATGAACTTGCATCACAACGTATTGCAAATGGTTTATTGTAATTTGGGTTTGTAAGTACGAGTGCTGAACTTAAAAGAGACTAATTCATCGAAAACAGATTGCGCTTGAGGCGTCCATGTAAATTTTGTAAAGAGGCCAGTTATAGGTGTGGTTAACGTAGCGTAATTTGGGATAGAACGCTGGTACCACCCTGCCATACCCAACAAACGTCGCGTTTGCTTAATAGAAGTCAGGTGCTGAGGTGCTGAAAACTTTGAATGGCTTCCACTTTGTCCGGATCGGTTTTTAACCCATCCTCCCCAGTTATATATCCCAAATACTTTAGTTCACGCATCATAAATCGGCTTTTACCAAGATTTATTGTTAAACCCGACTCTTTTAACCAAGTGGCCACCAGTTTTAACAGTCGAAAATGCTCATCAATAGTACAAATGGATACGACCAATAAATCGTCCAGATACACAAAAATATTTTCCTGATATACATGGGATACTACGCGAGTCATCAATCAAACGCGAGTTTGTGAAGAGCTACAGAGACCAAAGGGCATCACACAGAATTGATAGGCCTACCTGGCACTGAAAAAGCTGTTTTATCGACAGAATTTTTCTCAAGCGGTATTTCCCAGATGGCATCGTTAAGATTTATTCCGGTAATGTACTTTGTCTCTGATAACCTCCCCAAAAACCCATCAATAATTGGTAGAGGAAATGTGTCTTTTTTGGTTAAGGAATTGACTTTTTGTGAATCCAGGCACTTTCCCGTTTTGTTTTCGTACAAGGACAACCGGTGAAGACCAAGCATTCTTTTTTTCTTTGATTACTCCCATCTCCAACATCCGGTCCAACTCATCATAAATCAACTTTTGGATAGCTTGAGATACTTGATAATGACGCTGCTTTACAGGTGGACTATCGCCTACATCGATTTCATGTTCTTATAAATGAGTTCTGCCTAGCCCATGTTCATTAAATGACGGAAACGATTTTTTAATGAGGTCAAGTTTCTGTGTTTGGTCAAAAGAAAGCTTATGGGTTTTCATTGCAGTTACATTATTAGATATTTCACTGACAATTAATGGTGTGATTGAAAACGCCTGCCAAAAGTTTATACCAAGATAATGTTGTCCCTCTAACGTAGGAGCGATATACTATTTTTTAACATTTGTCTTATCATTATGGTCTCTTGCACTTCCGAACTCGTGGATGGTGCTTTCGGGTTGAGTATAGTATTCCGCGGACGCAAGAGACCCGATTTGTTCGCAACCGGATGTCCATTTCCCAACAGTCTTGATTGGCAATAAATACAATTTGGTTTGATGATACCACGTTTACCACAACCAAAGCCAAAATATTTGCTGAATTGGAGTTGAACAGTCCTGATAACGATGGAAATTTCCTGGTTCTTTGGAGATTGTACCTCTAGGGTTAGTTCTGCTTTGACCAAACTTTGCATTTAATGCTTCCAAATGTGGAAAATTTTGTAAAGAATCAGATAACATGGGTTTCTAGAGAGTAGCGCACACAGGTCATTACAAATTTGGGAATAAACTGAAAACACATTGCAAAATTTGATTGTCTCGTTATCCATATACCCCATTAAAATGCACTTTACCATCTGGAATACTGCAGCGATAATTATATAATAAGAAAATTAGGAAATTGTTAAATGGTGCAGAGACGATTACCATAATTTGCATGCAATAATGTTGTGAACCATTGAACCGTTTTTATATGTACTTTATATACTCTATCGTCTAAAATATACATACACATAGTCTTAGCTGAAACAAACATGTATAACAGATAGTTCTCAATTCTACCACGCGTCTTGGTTGAGGTCGTCATCGTCAAATAAGTATGAAACAAATAACGGGTGTACCGGGATAATTTGATTGCGTTGTGATAGCACCAGTAATTATAGACTGTTGCGAATGCCGCAAGACCTTTCGGCGACCCTGTTTCAATCCATTACAATAAAAACACCGATACTCAGAATAAAATATAAATGAGTTACATAACTTTTGCATTGCTACAAAGTATTATACCATACAGTTACACAAGTAATGTGAGCTATATGTAATTTATTCAATGCAGCATAAGTTGGAAAAACCGCGAAAATATAAATACTAGGAAAATTGACTTTCCGTAGAATTTTTTTTTTCATGAAATAATGAAAAATCTCTTTTGCACCACACCTGAAATTCGAAACGTGTAACACCCGCTCCAATTAGTGGAGCGTTAACCACTATACGCTATTTGGTCTGTAAACATGAAATTGGTTCAATTATTAACATAAATTTTTTTCTGTTTTAATTTAAAAAAAATTGCCAACATTAGCGTCATCGCAAAAAACAGTGCATATAAATTTTCATTTATGAGAAATTAAAATTATAAAGGTAATAAATTACCAACGAATTTAATTAAATACGATATTTATAATTGAACCTTACATGGTATAGAGTTTAACAGTATTGCTATTTTTCATCTGTATGAATGAATTATGTGAACTGGAAATGCCAATATTATTCGATTTCAATATAAATGTTATATACAGAGGTAGTCACTCGAAGTGTTACCTACTCCATGCTGTAACTATTAATAGCGCATGAGGTATCGAAAAGGACACCCAAAACCGCAACATTGCCAGAAATGGTTTGAAAGGTGAAGACCAGTTCAACTTGCGAAACATTTCGATCTGTTTGCTCGTTGCTTAAATATTAAGACACGTTTAAAACCCTAAAAAATTTGAAAAGTGCAAGATAAAACTCTTGCACTTCACTTAGTAGGAACTAAGGTGTTAAAACACTTGAATGTCGGTGGCGAGCTTGAGAGTTTAGTATTGTCTGATGAAAAAGGGGGTTTAAGAAGTTAGTTAAAATACAAAATCGAAATACAAGCGAATTGCTCTGCGTCAGTTATAATTTATGTCCCGGTAACTTCCGGGTAACCACTCGCATCGACCAAAGACGCTCACCACTCATTTTCAGACGTAATATAACTAGTGGTCCGCTTATTATCGATAATTTTTTCAAATGTCACGAATGCGTATCCCAGCGACGAAAATGCAACGAGTGCGCAGCACGAGTTGCATTTTCTTAAGCTTGGGATCAATGCTGTCGTTGTACTACAATCGGAGTATTCGTACTACTTTCTTAAATAACGTATTTCGTACTACTAAACTGGGGAAAAGTACTACATTTTTATATTTCGTAATCCAATTTTGAATAAAGTACTTCATTTTGTACAATGAAAAAGGTTTGCAATATTAAAACTGCAACAACAAGGATTTTATATACAATATTTCAATTTAACTTTTCATACAAACAAGCATTTTTATCAATATTTGTTTATAGGGTTTGAAAGAAATACATATAGCTAAAATAAAAAGATTACTCTCTTTCTGCTATATTGTAGCAATTTCCATTTCAAAAAGTGCAACTGCAAGTGAAACTGAACGTTTAATATAAATAAATAAATAAATAATTTTGCTACTAAATTTATTTTTATTTTTTTTATTAATAACTCTGAGTGTTTCTAATAATCGATTTAATGGGATTTCTGGTACAAAATTACTAATAAACAATCGTATACCTTTAATAACGATCAACAATTTTGGTATCAGAAATTTTTCTGTCATATTCCGCTTACTCCGATTTTTATGGCAAATGTACTCCTCAAAAAATTTCGGAGACGACAGCACTGCTTGGGATACGCAAATAGTCACATTTGGAAAAAATTATCGATTCTTAAGAGGACCACAAGTTATATTTGGGTGGAGAATATAATGAATTGGTGTGAAAGATAAAATTTAAATTCACAACATGAAAGATTATATTTGTAATAACAATTATTTATTATGCAAGAATACCATTGAAACATATTATATTTAGAACTGACAGTTGTTGAAGGTACAATTTTCAAATCGGAATTGTCCTTCATTTTTGTTGTTAATTTGAGATGAAACGATTGGGTTTACAGCTTTTGACGGTTCAGCAGAACTTCCTCGCATCTTTTCTAGAATATTGTTGTGTTGTGAATATTGTTGTGTTGCATATTTAAATATGGCTGAATTGAATTAGCACTGCTATGGCCGGTTATTTTAATCAATTGTTGATCTGAAATACCCGCATTTGCCATTATAGTAACCGCAGTTGATCTATGACTATGATTGGTGATTTTATTATTTTGCACATCAATTCCAATTGCCTGGGCCGTTTGTTTGGTCCATTTTGATAATTAATTGACACCTACAGGAAGATTTTTATACCACCTTCCAGTTGAATTTTTCCAGAAAGGATTGGGTGTAAGAAACAATCTTTCGGAGGTTACATTAATTTATTGAATAATCGTACGGGACAAACGTTGATATTATTCACATTTTGTGTGAGCCACTTACTATTAGCACAAAGGCTTGCACCTCCTTGTGTAGTTTTGGTGAATATAGGGTTATATTCAATTCGTCCCGTATCATTACCGAAATGGTCTGTAATCCTCTTAAAATAATGAGTTAAAGCAAACGCGGCTTCGTTACCACGCCACGCTAATTCTGTCGCAACAATGTTGAAGAATTTCTTTTGAAGTCCATAAGGGTTATCTTCATCCCAATACGTTTGCATACAAGTAGATTCATTTGACGTAAAAGCTACAGCACTTAATTTCCGTTTGCTCGGTTCACTTTGAAGTTGTTTCCGTTTTGAATCTCTGGCACATCTCGCCTGTTTAAACTCAATATCACGAAATGGATCAAATTTTATTTTAAATTCTGCATAGTATTTTTCTTGAAGCATTTTCGCTAGCGTATTCCAAATAGTTTTAATTACAGTTTCCTTGTAATTTTCTCCGTTAGACTTACGCATATTGCATGCATAATCTTTTAAATATGACGCGAGCATATCAATTGATGTGTCTCGCTCAATTGTGTGTTGACGTGTTGCACAAATATCATTAAACTGTTTCCAAATACTTTTCTTATTTCGTTCCGTGTTTAAGGGAACACTATTGAGTATTACCTCTTCGATTTTTTTATTTGTACACTCTCCCCATCTTTGATTATCACAATTATCCATCTTTGTATCAAGCAGTAATCAATACTGATTCACAAATATTTTGTAATTGCATAAGTTGACAGATAGTTATATAAGAATTTTGTTTTTGTTTTGTGTTACTTTGATTCTAATGAATTAATTTTTTTTAATAAAAATCGCAAAAAAAATAATAAATAGTAGGCTATTGCCATAACAAAGTTTTTCCCAAAGCGACAATACAACAGTGTTGTATTATATAGATATAGTGAAATAGATGATTTTTAGGTATCAATTATATTCTCAATAAAATACCACTCATTTTCAATAGCTCAAATTTTCTGTTTACAAATTTTAATTTGTTTGTATATATTTATTTTGCTGTGAATGTGTGTGTTGTTTTCACTTTCGATAGTTTTTATGAATATTCTAAAATACATACGGCATAAGTAGGCTTTGATAAAATATTCTCATTTGTTTGCTATTTCGAGAGTGTAAAATTTATTTATTTAAATTTTTACTCTCTTATTTTCTGAGATAACCCCGAACCAACTAAATAACCCCAGAAAAAACTAGACGAAATTTTATTCGTAGGTTTTCTTCTGTATATGTTAAATAATAATAATTAAACAAGCGGAAATAATTCCAGAACTCAATGCCACTAGAGGCCCACGGTTCAACCCACATACACATACAGATTAAAAACACCCAATCGTGATCGATGAATCGTCACTACTCCGGGAATCGAACCCGAGACCCCCGAATGACAGAGCAAGTACGCTACCTTCTCTGCCACGAGAGCGACAAAAATATGTTAGAGTCGGACCTATAGCCGTACATAGAGTGGTATCACAACGGACCGATTGCGGTCTGCGTTTTTGAAATTCTTAGAAAATCCATCGTTGTGTGTAAAACTAATGATCGATGCCATCAGGTATTTCTCATCATAGCTTTATATTTATTGGTATTTCAGATAACCTCACAGGCGTTTTATTAAATGATTCAGCATATATACATATTAACCGGCCGTACTTTAGTAACGTAGGATACATTGGCTTAGAACAGTTTTTACACGTCTTTTGAGGAATTTCTTGGAAGCAGGGTGAAGTTTTAAAAAATCCCAATTCTTCAAACAAAAATAAATCTAAATAAACTAGTGGTCTCATTTCTGTTTCATTGTTTGAACATTATTTATTAGAGCAGTCGAGAGTTACTTCTATGCTTGATAAGTTTTCAAACGTGTTCTTAGCAACATTAAAACTTTCAGTGGTACAATCCAATATAAAAGCCGAACTTTCAACTAAAATCTGTTTTCGAATCTCGTATACTATTGCTAAATTATTCTCCAATAACGATTGCAGAAGATTCTGCGATCGCTTGGAAAATAGAATCAAAAGCACAGGTGTTTTAACCCTTCTTCCAATGAAATGTTTTACACCTTTCCGTCTATGAATAGGTCTGGTTGGACCTTCACATATTTTTTTATAGAAAACCCGAAATTTATATGGAAAATAATAAAAAAACAATTTTTTCCATATTTTTATAGAATTTAACTTTTAATTTTTGATTTAGTTTGAACATTTACGGCACTTTGAATATTGCCGCTATGTTGAAGGCATACTGAATCGACACAGACAGTTCATGCAAAACGAGTTTTTCTCTGAAACTTGTCGTTGATTCTACAAATCTGACAGACTTTTTTTTTGCTTGCCAATCCGCTGTTGTCTGGCTGAGTTTTTCTGCTCTAAAATTACTCCGAAAACTGATTCGACCGCGTTTTTGACGGAAAACCGCCCAGTTTTTCTCGGACTATTCATTCTTTTCTCCATCTCAGGTGTCACTAATTGTTCTTCCATAGAATGAATCAATTTTCGACGAACAGTAGTATTTCGGATTTTATTAATATCATTTACACTTTTATAAATGAAAAAAAACCAATGGCTATCGTTTTATCTGACGTTTACAACTGTATTCCCCTAATGTTTGGCCCACTTTATCTACGCCACTTTTATTTTTGTTATAAAATATTATTGCTTGTGGTTATTTTCGCTTCACCAACGACATCTGTATCATAGTGAATGGATGACAACAACAAACCTACCTTATTATTTTTTGGCACATATGACATCAAACAAATGTGATCTGAAAAGCTAAATACACTTGAATGAACTAATCGGCTGCGATCTGCTAACATTGCTTTTGGAAAGCACGTTTAATTTTTACAAAGGGTGCAAATAAATGCAATTTCTACCGCTCTAAGCTTTTCAACACCTTCCAAAGTCGTGAAAATATTATCCGCAACAATCGTTCTTCCACTCCTTTGATATTTTTGTACAATTGCTATGATAATCAGTAATAATCCCGAAAAGGGCTACTTTTCGTACAAAAAAAGTTCAAAATCTTTTCGTATTATTAGAGAAAAAATCTATTTATTTATTGGTATAAAACCATATAAAATATTTGGAAAAAACTAGGTCTGGCCAGACCTATTCATGTAAAATCGGAATAGAAATTGAAAACCAGTTATTTCTCATATTCTCTTGCATAAATTTTTATTTTTTGTATTCGTCATTTTAAAGATACATGTCAATTGACAAATTAGTAAAACTTCATGTAGGTGTCTACACTATTTCCCTGAAAATATTAATTTGAATTTCAAAAAGGTCTAGCTAGGCCTATTCATTGACGGAAGGGTTAAAAAAACTACATGTGTGAATGCCATTCCGAATGAGAGGTAAGGCGATATGATTCAGTTGCTTACGAATGGATTTAGGCTGTTTTGGAGTATCGCTTATATTTTGAGATAATATGTCACGTTCACTCGAGGGTAAATTGTTAATGGTTAATATCACATTAAAATCAAAACTGCATGGCTTGTTCTTGCGGTTAGTAGGGGTTGAGTAAGAATTCTTTCTCTTCCATACCGAAGAACTATTTTGCACGTGTTGTAATTGTATGCTAATTGTATGTCACGACTGATTCCGTCTAGGTCGGTGTAAAACAAACTTTCTTTGTAAATAGGGCAGGAATAATCCTTCCTAATAAAATCTTCATCACTACCATTGGTTTTACTACACTTGAATTCATATTGATTATCGTCACATAATTCATCGTGAAATGCAAGTAAATATATCTACTAAACGATTCAACGAGTTTCTAACTGAAGGTGTAATTTTCGTTTAGTTCTTTGGCAATGTTGTGTGTAATGTGTGAACAACACAAGTGCACTTTAACCACATCTTCCTGCAATTTTGAACATTTATTTTTCGTAGCCCACATATAACATACCTTCAAGTACTCGACTAAATCCATTCTATTGAACGCATCTAGAACCGAATGGATTTCAGCATACGAAAAGTCAACAACTACTGTGGCAAAAACTGGCCATTTTTTTCAAATTTTCCTGCACGCGAGTATCGCGTTTATACTCTCGTAGCCAGTTTCCGATCGTTCATGTATTATGACTTGAGCTTATCATGTCAGCTAACGGATATGGTCTAGAAGTATCTTTTTCCTCACATTTAAATGGTACAACGAGAGCGTAATACATAATTGATTTACATCTTTTATATGGCTTACGAACAAGCCTGCCTGTATCATTCAAATAGACCGTAAGGTTACCATAATGGTAATTTTTAGTTAATGTTTTAATTACTAAACTGTTTTGGAGCATGTCGTTACACAAAACGGGTTTTTGGCAACTTGTTGGATGTAAGATTCCTCCAAATTTGGAACGGTTTTCTCTTTCTCTAAATGTACATCTTCTATGTCATCCGAATGATTATCATTAGATAACATAGCTTCTGAACGAATTTTGTTCAATACCCGTCGATCTTTTAATACCGTTGCAGTATTTGTTTCTGAAAAAAATTCAAATCTACCTCATTGGTCAAATATTCAGACACTATTTCTGCGGTATTCTGAATTATTTTTTTCTTTAATACATCTCTCTGACATTTCGAAGTCTTTTGAAATCTTTTAAAATTCCAAATTTAGTATTGAAGTTGATTAGCTTGAATGAACGACAGCGCTTATTGTTAATTTTGTGGCCGCAATAGGCTCCGACTTTTATATTTATTAGACATCCAGAATCTACACCTTTATTATCTATATCAGCTGAATCTACACTTTTATTATCTATATCGATCAAATTTGATGATTTCCTTAATTTGTATTGCCAAATGCTGAACACTATTCTTCGGTTTTCTTTGGTGTATTTGGCATTAAGTTTTTCAAATAATAATTTCATCACCATCGTAGACTTACTTAAAGTTGCATGGTTACATTTCATAGTTTTTAATGCGGTTTTAATGTCTTCAGCACTGACATTAAACCGATTTTTTTTTATTATTATAGCACTTCATTTTTTATAATATTATTGAATATCCTTAAACAATTTTAGCACAAGTGGAAGCAAAATTTAGTTTCCTAATCCCACAGTGAGACCACACCATTCAGTCGCGATAGATTAAATCTTTAAAAGATTTCAAAGATTTACCCCAAAGGAAAGTAAACATACGTATGTATGTAAAAGATTTTATAACTACACACCTGGACAAAATTAACGCATTTTTTTTTGTAATAAAACAAATTCTGCTGGACAATTTCAGTGGAACTGGTATCAAATGATCCCAAATTTATAATTTTCTCAAAAAAGGCACAAATGTGGCGTTATGGAATTATAGCGGCTATTTTTCATTGCAAAATATTAAAATGTGTCGAACTATTTTTTTTAAATTTTTAAAAGGGGTTTATAAACACTAAAACTAGGTTTATTACAATTTAATTTGATTAATTAAATAATCAGTATTTCCCCCCGTGCCCTTATTACAGCTTCCATCCTTCGGGGCATACTAAGTAGAATGCTTTGTATCATTTCTTGCGGAATGAGATTCCACTCTTTTTGTGCTGCAACTCTCAGCTCTGCTGTCGAATCTGGTGCAGGATTTCTAGCTCTAATACGGCGTTTTAGAATTTCTCACACGTGTTCAATCGGATAAAGATCAGAACTCATTGGTGGCCACTTAAGTGCACGAATGCCCTTTTCTTGGAGATATTGTCGTACCGTTGCAGCAACGTGGACTGGAGCGTTATCATGCATTAACACAAAACTGTCATAACCTATGAAGCCTACATATGGCAAAACGTGATCGCCAAGAATGTTCCGAGCATACCAGTCTGCATTCATCCTCAAACCAATCTCCACCAACTCCGTACGTCCCTCCCAACTGATTCCACCCCAAAACATTATTGAACCTCCACCAAAGCTTACAGTTTGCACCATATTACACGGTGCGTAGCGTTCTCAAACTCTTCTGTATACAAGATTACGTCCATTTGGTTTCCATAATAAGGTTTTAGTCTCATCTGAAAAGAAAACAGTGGCCCATTGATCAGTTCCCCAATTTGCATGAGTATGAGCAAATTCTCAACGGCTGGATCACTAATATTCACTTGACGCGCACTTAGTAACTCATTTTTGAGTTGAGTAGAAGTTCGATCTCGTAACGAATTCATTTTTAAAAAACGATCGTCATGCTCGGTTGTGCACCTTTTACGTCCTTGTCCGGGCTTTCTTTTATACTCTAAGGTCGCACGATACCGCTTAAGTATTCGTGAAACCGAAGGCTGATTAATTCCTAATTTTCGTGCGATTTGTACTTGTGTATAATCTTCCTGATACAATGTGACCACTTTAACCGCCTCCAGCTCTTGAACGGGTGCCATATTACAATGGATTTTATATTAGGTGTTTGCTTTAGAACACATTTACAAGAACTAGTGGTACTGCATTTAAAAATATTTGATATGCAATGGAACAAACGCCGATCGTTGCGTTGGATTTCAAACACAATGCACTTTTGATTATGTATTTTTGAAAAATTTAATTGATTGGCTTGCAGTAAACTTTATTCAAGGTGGTTTCTGATAAAAAAATAAATGTGCTATCATTTGACACTAGTAGTATTAAATTGAGCGGGATTTTTTTTATTACGAAAAAAAATATTCGTTTATTTTGTCCGCGAGTGTATCTAATAATTTTTATTTTTATCAATATTCTATGTTTTTTTTATAATAAATAATTTTTTAACTTTGTCTTTGACGTTTGTTATTATACAAAAATAATATTAATATTAAGATAATACAATAAAACAAACTATTTCTTCCAAAATGTACGTCTACACTCTTCATACAATATTTTTCGGGATGGTTACACTTTAGTGAAGAAACTTACCAAAAGTTTCGGGCTGATTTTTCGGGCCAACTTCAACGACTTTCTTTAAAAAACTATCATTTTTGTTCATCAGTTTCATCTTCTATATTGTATATTTTCATTATCTTCTGGACCTTTTCATAAGCTCTGTTTACCATATTAAATAGAAGACACTTGATTGCAACCGTTGGAATCTAGCATTAAGTGTTTTACCTATATGCGTTGACGGTTGTGCCTCCATTAGTAGTTCTGATGTATGAATTGTGATTCATTGATTGATAATTTTCTTTTCCCAGAACTATGCTAACGGGTTACATTTTCTGGGAACCGGTACCTCTAAAACAAGTACTAGTTACGAACTTATTGCAGCACACATTAGTTTTTTCTCTCTACCATCACCTATGGATATTTGGTGAAATTAAAATCACCAAATTAATCTCACCTTGGTCTCTTTGGTTTGTTTCTAGTTATACTTTCACCACAATTTGAACCTATGTTCAATGTTTCACCCGAGTTTCCTCACAAGGCATACGATCTTTTATTTCGGCGCATCAATCCAACTTCTTTTTAAATTTAGCCAAGTCTGTAGGACATGCCAAAACGTCAGTAATTCCTGATTTGCAATAATCAACAATAAAAATATAATCATGTAACTACGAAAAGATTTACTGATCAAATGATTCAATCACTCAAGAAATGGTGCAGTAGTTAATGTTGTGTCTGTGGAGCAAAAGGTAGAGGTTACGATCGATTGTGTGAATCAACACATCTATGACCTTGTTGGAGTGCACATTTGATTGAGCCGACCCATCTTCCACGGTTTCAACAAATGCCTCTAGAAAAATCGGATCTCATGCGGCATAGATTCCCGCAGCTCAGATCGGTAGAGGAAGCGGTCGGGGTTTTCGAGATCCATCTCTAGAGACCTAGAGAACCGCAATAATGGAGGGGGATCAGAGGCTAGATGTGTGTGACATCTGCCTGAATAAGATTAGACAATTGTGGTCCGTATACCACCATATGCTAAGGTTTGGGGTGTTATTCCCCGTAGTTAGATGGTGTACTTAGGGCCGCACCATCTTTAAGAATAATTACCAGAAAAAAAAACCAATTGTTAGTAAGAATTAGGTAGTACCACGTTACCAACAGAAGGGAAAACGGAGCAGTAGTGCTCGACTGTCTTCCCGCCTCTTACGAGACGGTTGGTAGACCCGGTACCACCGGTGCCAGAGTGTTAGTGGTTGGCTATTATTATCCTACTCACCATACTATTCCCTGCTGTTTTCAAAAAAAACAAATATTTAAGGATTTGGTTGTCTTCAGGTATCTTTATTCTTCCTCGAATTTCCTTGTAGGTAACGCTGAGTTGGCCCTCTCTGTCCTTTGGATGCCAACGCCGCTTCTTTCTCTCAATTCGAATCCTAACTGACTTGTATTCCCGACTGACTTTCCTCGGTCCGTCAGCCTAATTGGGGACCGAGCCTCACACTCGAAGTCGTCTCCGTCACCTGTATCTCCGACTGACTCCCTACTCAAATTTTGCGTAGTATTTATCCAAAATTAATTAGTTGAGCGAGAGGGAAAAAAATTGAAGAAAAATGCGGAAGTTTCTTCGCTCACCTAATTGTTGATAATTTTGGTATAAACACCGCCCATTACAGTGTTTTGATATTTTTTTGACACCAATTCAATTCCGCAATTTTAACCTACATTAGTTTTGAATTTTGTGTTATTGAATCGGTGTCACATATCTTTCGCTTATTACATAAATTCCGCAAGTTTACATAAATGAATATGTAAATAGAACATTATGCAATAATGTGCGAACATACTTTAGAATTGGTGTCGTATGCCACCACATATTCTCGTTCATTGAAACCATTACACAATGTTCTACTTAAAAAAAATGCGAACAGTGTAGCGATTCAATGAACGACATTGAATTTGTAAAAATCGTATTCCCATGGATTATACGATTAAAGGTATGGAATGGGCAACAACGGGTAGTGAGATCTGCCCGTTACACAAGTTACCAAAGAACAATACTATGTGAGGTTGGCTTTACGTAAATCGAACTCAAAGCCGTACGTCCTCAGTTTGACTGTAATGGCGTAAGAGTTGAGGTGCCTTGCTTCCCATAAAAAATGAAAACAAACAATCGGATGGCAATTGCATTTATTCTCAGTCGGTCGTGCACTAATTTCTGCGTAGTAGGAGCATTGCACCCGATCTCTACCATCTATGTAATGGATTTTCCAATAAGGGGTTTCATTTTGAATAGCTCTATTTGGGCAGTTCACAATTTGACATTTTATACGTAAAAAAACGCTTCATTGATATTGTTAAAATTGACACAAAAATGTTTTTTTGACCGTTTTGAAGCACCTTCTCGGCAATAGTGAAATTGGTGGAAAAATTTGAGATGTCTCAACAAGTTAGAGATGTTAAGAATAAAACCATGTACGTCGCTCAAGAACAACTGAAAATATTACTGCTGTAACCCGTAGTGTTGAAGAAAACCTAACTATGTCGATCTTTGGAATTAAACTTTCCTTCAAATGCATAAAATGATCCGGATTATTTTCGAAAATCTTCTTCAGTTATGAAGCCCTTTTTGACCTTGAAGGCTTCGTCAATAAGCAGAATTGCCGCATTTGAGGCACAAAACATCCAAGAATGATTGTTGAAAAGCCTCTCCATCCTCAACGTGTCATTGTTTGGTGTAGTTTTTGGATGGGCGGTGTGAAGGGGCCTTACTTTTTCGACAATGAGGCTGGTGAAACTGTTATGGTGAATGGATACGCATGTAATACAATTACTTAAACCTAGTCACAAACGAACCTTTTGATTTATTCTTCCCACAGTTTCTATAATGTACGATCATTTCATTACCGATGCCAACGCCTACATAATATTTGATGTTTGGGTTCAAATTATTCGCCACCTACATTCAAAATGAATATTAAAGTACTAATCAAATCCTAGATGGATTCTTCCAAAGCAAATGTGTATATCGATAAGTAGAAGGATGTAACACCCTAAAAATGTATTTTAAATTTGAGATACGAGTATAATTCCTAAAACACACAATCTTCTTCTAAAATTTTTATCAATTTTTATGTCATCAATCATTCAGTATGTTAACATAATACTTTATTCATACGAATTGAAAGCTTTTTATCCTTAAAATAAAAATAAAAAATTGTCATCATCACACACACTTTGCCCGACTGGCGATGTATTACACGTTGTTACACAGACATCGGACTGTATGAGTAAAATAAATGATATTTATACCTTTAACTAAAGTAGGTTATTGTACCTCCCGATATACTATTTAATATTTTTTTTTGGCGGTTTTTACAGGCCATTATTGGCCCGTACCGTGTCAACAATCTGACTCATCGGTTTCGATCACGAGCCAGCTCTTCATATTGTTGCAAGCAATCAGAAGATGCCAGATCACTCTCTACGCCGTGGAGCCATCGTCGCCGACCGCGACCTCTTCGCCTACCGAAAGGCGGCTCTCCCTTAAAAGATTGCTGTATCATTCGGTTCGGATCAGCACGCAGAACGTGATCGAGCCAGCGTACTCGCTGACCTTTGATTTCATGCATGATATCAGGAATTTGCATTAAATTCCTGATCTCGTGGTTGAAACGAATTCGGTATGTGCCATCAACGTCGCGTTTTTGCCATATATCCTTGAATAGCTTTGTTATTGGGCGTTTATAAATGTTCTTTATTGACGCAATCCGAACTAAGCCATCTGAGCCTGAATGAACCTCCATCCCTCTGCCTATTTTTCCACGTGCTGGTGGCAGGTTTTCTTCCTCCAATAGCACGACGTCGCCTACAATTAAATTTAGTTGCAGATAATCGCTGGACCATCTTCTCCAGCAATGATTTAATATTTTTTGCACCAGACGCCAGCGTGTTTTTAGGGAGTTAACATTTTACGTTGGTCTCAAGAGCCATCTCCATTAGCCCACCTATTAGGAAATGCCCAGGTGTGAGCATTTCAAAGCTCTCTGGATCATTGTACAAAATGGTTAATGGTCGAGAGTTTAAACATGCTTCGATTTGGGGTGTCAATACTGTTGCTTCCTGAAACGTTAATGTTGTCTCTTCTATTACCTTATGCCAACTTGTTTCATCCTGCTTTAACAAACCTGCTAGTTCTGGTTCTAGATTTGCTATCTTTCCTCTACGTTGTTTTAATAATCGATCAGCACCAGAAAAGTTAGTTGCGTTGTCGGAATATCCAACGTGTCTGTGCACAACCCTCTTCGTGATGTAAATCTACGATAGGCTGCTATATATGCTTCAGTTGTTAGTCCGCTTACTACTTCCACATGCGAAGTGGGTAGGTCACCTATTAGTTGGTTTAGGATTTTTTGGTTATATCTGAAACATGTAACAAACTTCTGTATAATGTATCGTGTCAAATTTCTGCTATTCATTATCCAGAACTTATGGCGGAGATTTTCCAATTTTATTTGTAAGCTCCACTGGCTTATTTTGCTTTCCTTTGGTAGCATCATTTGCAGCTTTTGGCTTACTGGCAGTTGAGCTTTTTGTAAACGTTCATCATTCTCTCATTCAAGTATATTCCTGATGGCGTTTTGCTGGATGCATCAAATACCAGCCCAAGTTTTATGGTATCTTGTGTAAAGTCGTAATATAGTTTGGGGAGTGGTTTGTCTGTCATAACTTTTCTCTCGATCTGCAGTAAACGTGTTACAGCTTTCTTCCTAGATTCTTCTAGCGCTGATGGTGCTGATTTCAAAGGTAAATGTACCATATATATCCCATCTGGTAGTTTAGCTGTTGTTTTTATGAATCACTGCATCTGCTTCTTCTTCAGTGTGAGCTCTTTCTTCTTGTATGGCATTATTCTCTATGAATAAATTTAATTGTTTTCCGATTGTCTTTGTCACCCGATTGGTGGCCATTTACAACTCATTTATTTCTTTGTTATAACTTGTGGTTCCGTTTGACTTCTGATAATCCCCAGCGAATATCGGAATTTGAATTCTTGGTAGAAAGTCTGTGACTTCCATTTTGGTTGTTATTTTCACAATTGAAGTTTGATACCGTGTACCAATTTTTTCAAAGTGTATTTCCAGCATGCAGATTTCCTCGTGGAGTACGGCAATTTGATACAAAAGCTTCTGCATGGTCGCTACTGATATTTTCATTGCCGTTCTTATCCTAGGCTCCACCAAATTTCCGATATCGTTGAGTTTTCTGTAAAGGTTTCTCCCTGATGGTTTGTCGCCTTAATAGTTGTTGTAGTTCAGGAATTTTTAGTTTTAGATCCAACGCAATATTTTTGTTGTTGATAGAAATGTCGGCTATCTTTTGATGGCTCCCAGTTTCCATTTTGATTCGTTTTTATTATTTTTTTTTAACGTTGTTTAATTAAGCTATTGGCATTGTTCCGGAAAGAATACTGACAACCATCGACTGCATGTGTAATCTAGTAACAGAAACAGAAAATAGTCAATTGGAGAGAAGTTCGAATTGGGATTTTTGAGAGGAAACAACCAAAAAAGCTTGGACATCTTCGATGAAATTATAAACCATTACTCACTCATCAACTATAGCAGAAAGAGGTCCCGAAAAAAACCCGAACGATTCAGGACGTTTATTTTCTATACCTAGATGGGAGAACTCACACTCGACCAGAAGACGTTATGCTTTCTTCTGTGCTCCGAATCTTTTTATCGACTTCTTTAGTTGACTGACTACGTTGCATCGATGTACGTGGCTTTCTTGGGTATAATGGAGAATTTTCTTTTGAATTTTCGCGCACATGATAAGGTGTTAACATTGAAACATGGAAAACGCCTACGGATTCATTATTTCGGCTCTGCAGTTCATATGAAACATTTGTTTTTTTCTGTTTAATTCGGTAGGGTCCGTCACGTCTTGGTGTAAACTTAGACATAATTCCCTTTTGAGCATGACTCAATATTTGTGTTTTTATGAGCACCAAATCATTTTCTTTAAAAATGGTGTGCTTCGGTATCCTGTGCAGTTTCATTATTGTCGCGTGCTTGTTTAAGTATGGAATCTACTTTAAGTAGGTGCGGAGTAATTTGCGGAACAAAATTAGAATTTTTAATGACTGCTCTAAAATCGTGTGTTATATCTGTTAAAGTCCGCAGTTCACGACCGAAAGTTAAAAATGCTGGTGTATAAGTCAGTTGTATCAGAACGAGTCAAGTTAATGGCAAATGTCAGAGTCTACATCCGGAACATATCTATATAATAGACCGTCTTCCATAACATACCCGCGTTCAGTCCAATTTGACAAATCTGGATGATCTAATGTTTCAAACCAATCAATAATTTTTTTAAAAGTTTCATCGTGCAGTTGTGACTGTCGGAAGTTAGTTGGAATTTTTGTTGGAATGTCAACTTAAATCGAGCAGATACCACACTGTTCAATATCACCACAAGTGGGTCTCGAAAGTGTATCAGCTATGACATTCGTTTTACCAGGAGTGTAGACGATTTTTAAATTGAAATCTTGAATTAATAATACCCATCATGATAATCAACACGAGGGTGTTTTCAATGACATTAACCATTTTAATGCTTGATGGTCTGCACCAATTATACATCAGAACCATCCAAATAGCCCCGAAATTTTCCAAGTGCCCAAACAACGGCGAAAGATTCACGTTCCGTAGTGTTATAATTTCTTTCGGAAGACGTAAGCATACGGCTCGCGTATTCTACAGGACGTTCTTCTACTCCCTCCCCTGAAACAAAACTGCCACTAAAGCATAGTTGCTGGCATCCGTTCGTAGTATATATGGTTGTTTATAGTCAGCTTGCTTCAAAATTGGAGCAGAAGTTAATAAGTTCTTTAAGGTTTCGAAGGCAATCATATGCTCATCTTTCCATTACCATTTTGCTAATTTCCTTGTTAGATCACTTAAAGGACGTGCAACGTTTGAAAAATAAGTACACAAAAAATAGAACACAAATTTTCTATACCAAGAACACGTTTGTAAAAACCCTTTCAAATGACGAACATTTCTAGGTGGTAGCAGTTTTGCTATCGCCTGAATCTTTTCTGGATTGGGATGTTCTTTTCTGAATCTTTTCATTTTGCTCGATTCGCCTTTAGGTTAAACAGTTTTAATCGATTAAACACCGCTCGAAGGTCAGATATGTGTGATTGAAATGATTGTGATATTACTATTAAATCATCTAGATATGCTAGGACTGTAACATTATGTAGACCTGCTTGAAACCTAATAAGCTGTTGAAATGTTGCAGGCGCCATTTAGTAAGCCAAATGGCATACGTTTGAAACGATATAGGCCTGATTGAGTTATGAAAGCCGTTTTATCTCTGTCTTCCAATTTGAACGGTACTTGCCAGAATCCTGACTTGAGATCTATTGTTGGCATAAACAGTGATTTTTGAGCTAAATGCAATAACGAATCGATATTCGGCATCGCGAATTTATCGGCAATAGTTACACTATTTAACTTTCGAAAATCTATACACACTCTAATAGAGTTGTCTGGCTTAGGAACAAGAACTACGGGTGCGGCCCACGGCGACTCGCATTCTTCTATTATCTTTCTTCTAACATTTTGTCGATTTCGTTTTTTAGTAAAGATTGTTTATGAATATTATATCGATAAGGGGAATCAGCAATTGGCTGAATTTTATCATTTACCAAAGTAATTTGGTGTTCGGCAAAATTAGTTAGTCCCGTAATAGATTGGTTCATTTGCACTTAAGAATGAATTAACAACTTTTTTCTCCTCTGAATTCAAACTATGACCTTCATTATCTCTTATTTTTTTCAAACGTGATTCGTTTGAAAAAAATAAGAGATAATGAAGGTCATAGTTTGAAATAAATATTCTTATTTTTTTCAAACGTGAGCTCATATCATTCCTAGAATCGAGTAATGAATACGTTTTATTATAGAAGTTTATAATAAGATTAGCGTGATTAATAAAACCTATACCTAATAAAGTTTCTGTAACATTTTGGTCTGGTAAGACAACGAAGTTTGTTTTGATGATTTTATGTTTGTTTGTTTGTTTTTATCTCTATAATCTATTTCGGGGCTCGAGGCACTCCCAACTCTTTTGCGGTTCGCTTATTAACGTCCTACCTTATGCCATTACAGCCAAATCGAGGACGTACGGCTATAGGTCCGATTTACGTAGAACCATCTGCACATTGCATAGCTCCATGCCAGCCTATAGTACTGACATGGAAGATGGGTCGGCCCATGAATTCTGCACTCCAACAGGGGATCATAGATGTGTTCATTCACACCACCGATCGTAATCGTGTGGTGAAAAATCCCTTTGTCATCCTGCCCCTATCGGGATTCGAACCCGGTACCTCCCGCTCCAACTGCCGCAGCTTTAACCACTGCACCATTGGGTCGGTATGATTTTATGTTGTAAAACTACGTCGACGTTTGTTAATAACGCATTTTAATCTTTTTTGAACCATCTGCTAATACTATCGAAATTTGTTTTTGCATGAAACGAACTTTATTATCTTTAAATACTTGATAAAGAGAATTAATAGCTATACTTAATTTTGCAGCTGTATCTATAATTGCTATAGGCCCAGAATACCTAAAATTCGAATTTTCAATTAAGGACGGGCTTGTTGATTAAGTTCTATCGACGATATGGATGAAAATCGATATGGAATTTATTTGTTAAAGATAGTTCATCAACTTGTTGTGTGTCATTCCCTGAATTGTCGTCTACTACATTATCGATAATATTGGCAGTTAAAGCTGATCCGGTGACTTTATTTTTTACAAAAATTGCAGTGATATTATGGTTACGAGAACAGCAATGCTGATAGTGACGTAATAATTGTACGGAAATTGCAATCAACTAATTTTGTTTTTTATTTTATTTATTGTTTTTAAAAGCTCCACGTTGGGTCGCCACTTTGTAACGTATTAGTCTAACTTTACTTTTTCTCGACTTACGTTGTTTATCCAAAAAATAAATAAAAAAAACTTTCTTTTCTAGCGTACAGTTTTATTCTTTATTCTTCAAAAACTCAAACTTAACTGACTACTTGTTTTATCTTTATTCTTGCTTCATTTATTCTTTTTTTCCACTGAACTCTTGCAACAAAAAATAATTCGCCATAGATGGCACCACAATACAAATAAAAGAAAATATAAAAAGGAAAAATAAATTTCAAAGTCAAAATGGAACATTTTGAAGTTCCAGCTTTAGGTTCGATAGTAAAGAGATCGCAGGAAAGAAGGAGATGGAAGAAAGTAGCACCGTTAAATACAGATGTTAAGTGTTACTGTGCCATTGCGACTTATTATATATGTTTTAACGCTATCCTGAATTTCAGAAGGAAGTCCACTTATAGAAAAACGGCCGAAATGCATGGTAGAAGATAAGGTTACCTTGGAGTAAATAAAACAATTGCCAAAGTCAGGTAAAGGTTTCATTGAGTGTGGTGGAGTTATGATGTGTGCGCTGAGATATCTGCGCAGCATGTAAAGAACCTGGACCTGAACACTCATAGTGAATTAATAAACGAGTGGATTAGCAGATATAGAATGCGATTGAAGTTATGCAGGGATCATTGAGCTGTGCATTTCTTAACATTAGATAAACTCAAGGAACAATCGAGGAACATTTGATAAAAGTGGTGGATTCGGCTATAAAAACGAGATCAATGACTCTCACTGTTCTTGATGGCGTATCATAATACAGAACAAGATACATCAGAAGAAATGAACAGCCAATGTAATTTTAGGAAGGAAGATACATCTACCTAGCGATTTAGAGTTTGAAATACCTGGAAACCAGCAATACACGAAAGTATATTGACAGCTACAAGGTGCGCTACGACATCAATGCAAGAGCTGAAGGGTTCTAGGATAAATAATTGGTGTGGTTTAAATCGGAAAATTATTACCAAAGGTTGCAAAAGGATCAAGGACGAAGATGTGTAGTGCATAATCAGAGTTTAGCACCACATCATAGAGGACGGTTAACAGTAAACACCGTACTATCACTGACCAATTTCAGCGGAAGAGTTCGGAGAAAAGGCAAGAGATTACACTATACAACGAATGAATCAACATCATAAGAATATTGCAGACACTACAACTAGATAAGCCGAGAATCCATCCGATTTGTATATAAACATTGCTGTATCGTCATATCGAGGAAGCCGCGTTTTAACCGGTGAAGTGGCCACAGTTCAGTGTAGACTAGTGTCAAGATTTAATTAAGAATATGGTTTTTATTTTGATCAGCATCTGAGGTGTCTATAATCCCGAATCAAACCGTAGGGAGTCGTAACCGTATATATCATCTCACCTAACTTTAAATCTAATTTAAATTTCTATACAGGTACGAGTACATCTCGATTATAATAATGAAATTAATTTGAAAAGATTTGCCATTAATCTTAACGATTACACTTAATAATTTACGAAATTCGTGTTTCTTTCTTTTTTAAAATGTTATCCTATTTAAAATGAACTTTACGAACTTTTGATTTATTTGTTCCATTCGCCTGTAAGGTAATTTTTCACCGCAGCACAGAAGCAAAAAAAACTGGATATGAATAATGATTGCAAGTGAAACTGATTGAGGGTGGGGTGGTAACGGAGGCCGGTATATAGGAAAACAAAAAGATAATTAAAAAGTTGTAACAATTTTACGGTTTTCTAAAGAATCATACTCGTACCATAAAAAGCATAAAATAAATCGATAAACTCGAGACTATATAGGGACTATTTTTATGTGGTTGTATCGTTATAAATTCTAATTATTAACCGATAAAAATTTTCCTCGTTATGATTAATGATTGAGTGTCGCTTTTTCTCTTTGTAGTTCCGTTCGTATCGAGGTGTCAATCATCAAGAATTTTCTCTGTTCTGTTTGAAATTTGTATCCGATGGATAAAAAGTTGTCTCGTCCCAATTGGGCTTTTGAATGATTAAGGTCATTTAGATGATACGGGATAATCTACATACTGTCAATTATAGCTGTCATTTTATAATAATTTTCTGGTTGGCCAAATTCTTATCAGTAGATAAGCTCTTCAAATTAAAACATAATTCCAATTTCTTTGTCACATTTGTTAAGATATAATCAAATAATATTTCAAGTTATCCCAATCTGAGGTGACCTGATTGCTTTTTCAATTAGTTCACTTAATTAAGGTGATATGTCTGTATATTTTGGGCCCGAGCCACTAGAAAAAAACAAGGCGGGATGCGAAAGGAATTTTTCACCATCTGATTACGATCGGTGGTGTGAATGAACACATTTATGACCCTTTGTTGGAATGCAGAACTCATGGGCCAACCCATCTTCCATTGTCACTACTATAGGCCGTCATGAAGATATGCAATGTGCAGATGTAAATTGGACCCATAGCCATGTGGTAGGATGTAAATAAGCCAACCGCGAAAGAGTTGGGAATGCCTTGAGCCCCAAAACAGATGGAAAGATAAAAAACAAACAAACAAACAAAACAATATCGTTCAAATGCCCCGTCAACAAGCCTGCTCCGAACATCAAAGTTTATGATGAATTTATCAATTTCAGCTCGAATTTAGTTTTTAAGGTATTGAATTATTCGTAGAATATTAGCATATACCTACCTTTCAAATAACCCCACAAAAATTAACCTCAAATAACCTCCACACGAATTTCATTCAATTCACAAAAAAAAAATCAATTAAATCACATGAGGGTTCTCAGCGTCCCAAATTCGACAATTTTGCCCAGTAAGCAAAATTGTCAGTAAGCATTAAGATGAAAATGAGTTTTATCACTAGCGATGTTTCTTGATGTAAAACCTTAAGCATTCAAGCATCCATCCAATTAACAAAAAACAACAATTTTAAGTGGCCTGCGGTGGTCTCTATTTTTGAGTGGGCTCTATTTTGTATGGATATTTAGGGTTTTTGATTTTTCATCTAAAATCACAACAATAATGTCATCATTGCTTATTTATATTTTGCAATCTTTAAAACAAGCGAGTTACGTCATTAAATACTTCCATCTTACACATTTGTGTCCATCCTACTCTTTTGTAACAAGTGAATACATACATGTGATTTGAGTCCGGCATAACCTTTTGTAGCCAGCATAATCTTTTGTAAAAAACGTGTGACGTCATACTGCCGCCAAAAATGCAAATTTAAACCTTCATAAGAAAATACACGCGCGAGTGATGTACGAATCGATTCTGATCGAATTTTTCTAACCTGATCATTAAATAGTTTGATCATCAATTCGATTCGAATTTGAATTTGTATTTGGTAATACAATCCAAAATAGAAATGTACACTGCCAAGTATTGAGAAGGAACATTCTGTGCTTATGGTCATAACTATTCTAAAATTAATCATATTCGGGAATTTTGACAATTTAAAAGTGTAATTTTGTAACACTAAAATTTATAACTGTATAACTGCCACTTCTCCCACTCTAAAGCATTGGTCACCCAGCAAACACTGAAGTCCTAGAACCTTACCAATCAGTTTAAGCTAAATTGGTTGGTTGTACTTGCTTAGGTCTATGAAAATTCTTCAAAAAAATATTATTTGCTAAGGTTCCATCACATTTGCTGGCCATTTCTTTGCAACAATTGCCTGCTTTATATTTTGAGTATATGTAAACGCTTCCATTCTGTAATGTTTGTGTGGATGACTCCATTACCTACAGCTCTGTTCTTATGTCTGTTTGCATATAAGGATCCTGTTTCCGCACTGTTACTGGTCGATGAGCCGTATTTAGTTTATTCTCGCTTCCACTGATCTCGCTACTTATCATCATCATCTGCTTATAGTTGGTTAATTTGTAAACCGTCAACCGAACTTGACACTGAGTTTCATTTGATTCTTTGTAGTCGAATTAGATTTAATCCATCTTCGCTGCTTCAAATTGCCGTTTATTTCCGCCCCACTTAGGGCTTCCAATTATCTATTTTATCTCGTGAACATCTTAATTTTGCCCTCCGCTGTATAAATTTCGAAAATTTGTTGGGATGTACTAGACTGCCCTTCTATGTACCTGCGTTTTAACACCTAATGTAAACTCTCACTTTGTTTGTTTGATCCCATTTTTCCCACGAGAACTACGGTCACCTATGACAGATTTCTGCATTATCATTGGAAGGTTTTGTTGTAAAACCTGAAAGTCACCCTTATTCAAAATTATCATACAAGAGACTAAATATCTCCTTAGCCACGCAGACACCAGAGCATGCAGTCCAACCTTAGCTTGAGTTAGTAATATTTACTATAAGTTCACCATCTATCAGTACCCCCAGAACCGGTTCTGTTACACGCGTAGGTTCACCAATCTCCAAGCGAAGGCAGGCATAAGCTTCCATTTTAATGACTTCCATTTTTTCAATTTGTGTCCTTTTTATACGGGTTCGTTAATAAAACTAACAACGAACTTAAATTCGATCATGATCAAACAAGTCGTAATCCAATCCGAAAATAAGGGATATTCTGTCATTTTATTTTTATACGCGATGGCTTTGGTGTTCCTTTTCGTACGTTATCGAATTCAAAAATACCATTTTGCTCGATATCGTCGTTCGATTATCCGATAGCGAGTATCCATATAAGAGCCCAGGTTAAAAATGATCAAGAGTCGATTCGTTCATTTCTGTAAAACCATTATAGAGCATTTTATCTTTTCGTTTATTTCGCGAATGAGAAGTAATAAATACATAAAATATTTTTCTCATTTTAACACAATCATAAAAATTCATCGTGCAAAAACTCGCTCATTAAAATTTATAACTCGCTCTTCATCTAATAATCATTTTTACTACTGTTCGATCTGAATAGCTAGTGAGTAGAAAATTATTTATTTTGTGACGATTACTCAGTTGGCGTAGATTGAAGAAAAATGAATACGGACGTTATTTCCTACTCATTTTTACAGCTAGAGAGGAACAAAATAATAAAAACAAAAATATTATCGAATCGAAACAAAAATTATTGTGTGATGAAATAATCGAGTTGCGAGTATTCATTGTTTTTCAGTCGTTGTGTAAAGCTTATTATAACGGTTGTGGTTAGTAAATGTGTTTTATAGGGCTTCATTTTGATTGTAAGTATTTTTTGTTTTGTTTATAAAATAGGTAATAAAATTATCAATTGAACTGAATTTTGAGTGGTTGCCTAAAATGTTGCGAAATTAAATTTATTCGAAAAAACTTTATGATGATATAAAAATAAGAACCGAAATGCAGACACGGTGCGGCATATTAAAGCGAACATACAAATATATGTCTCATGTATCAACAAAACCTTCCCCCAGAAACGTACCAAATAGGAAAATTGAAATCAATTCAGATTAAACAATCAGGTTGTGTTAAAATGGTTACGAAAGGAAGTGTACCATTCAACTTTATATCATGTAATGGATTCAAAAATAATATTAGACCAGTTATTAACGGGATGAGCATAAATGGTAACATGATAAATTTAAACGAAAATAATTTAAAAATTCATCTTATATGTTCGCTAGGCGAACACATATATAGTTGTAGACATTTGAGTTAAAAGACAGATTTAAAGTGTTATTATATTATCAGAAAGTGAAAGTGAAGTTTTAATTATTGTGATAATAATAATTGTGAAAATTAAGTTTTTGTGTGAAATAAATTCATTGTAAAATGTAAAGCTGCGAGTTCTATATTCACAATCCAGTGATCGAACCGGATAAATTATTTGAATAAACACTAGGTTAAATCGTAAAAATAGTTAATATGAATAGAAAAGAAGTGAAGAGTAACTTTAAACGCGGTAATTGTATACCATTAATGTTATACTGCTATCTTTACTCTAATTTTACTAATGCGAAAAAGAGATAAAGCATTATTTTCTTAACTTTTTCACAACATAAAGAGAAAATAACTTTTTATCCCGTTTTGTCTGGTCGTCTCGTTTTTTCCATCTAACCGATTTGATTCTTTTGCACGAATTGATTTCGTAAAATTATTGACATGAAATTTTGTAGTTCAAATCTTGTTCAGCTTTGATTGCCGATTTGATATTTTTTTCAGGTTATAGCAAAACTATTTTCAAAGATATTTTTATGATCTACATATTCTTTTATTTGTTATTATTTTTAGCTACAAAATGGATAAAAAATATTTTTTATAATAATTTCGTTGATTAAAAATCGTAAATTTTTCGTTTGAAACAAAAGAATTAGTTGATCAAAAAAGACCAGGTTAAAAGTATCAGGCTAATACCAAAAAAGAATCAATCGATCTTTATATTAAAAAGTATCTATTCAGCCCATCACTAGCCCAAATAGCTACTGAATATACTGAAGTTGAAGTAAGCCACTGGCGAATTAAGTTTGAAAAATTAATTTTTTCTATTTCGTTTTAATCTATTTTTGATACTGACATCTCGGTGTTAAATTAATTGTTTCAAATTTCATTAAAAATGTCTTTACATTAGCTCATTATTTATTTAATTTTATGTTTGTAGCCCTGCAATACCTAGGAGTTTCAATATATCATTGGTATGTAATGGGGTTGGTTTTTTGGATAGCTAAATGCTAAGTGATCAAGTTATGTAAATACCAAAACAAAATACTTAATACTTATCATCAACCTTAAAACTGTAAGGTTGATGATCATCCGTTATCTTCATCGAAATAATAAACGGAACCAAAATAATACGTGTCATCAAATTTTTGTTATCTTTAATACGTAAATGTTGTATGTTTCAGTTTAG
Organism: Tipula lateralis; assembly: GCA_963932295.1. NCBI lineage: Eukaryota > Metazoa > Arthropoda > Insecta > Diptera > Tipulidae > Tipula > Tipula lateralis. The sequence continues at coordinate 158,387,830 of OZ010737.1, forward strand.
AATTCGTGGTTGAGCTAACAACACACTTATTTTGAAAATACACTTATTTTGAAAATACGAGGTGGATTTTGTGATCGGTGAGAAAAACAAAAATTGGCAGAAAAGTGAGTTATAGTGTTACAGTTAAAATGAGTTGTGTCAAAAGCGTGAGCCTTAGTTAAATATACTTAACTTTATAGGACTTAACAACAGGACTTAATATCTAAAAACTATATTATTGTTCGTCTCACGTCTGTAATATTTAATATTTTGGTAGATCTGCAGAATATTGATCGTAAAATGACGTATAAACCAGCAGTTTTAGAAATGTCAAGTGACGCTCGGGATTCGCAAGTAAGTTAAGAGATTTGTTAACCTGTGAATCATTAAAAAATTCAACTCGAAAATGAGAAGCTTTTCCATCAGTGATAAATACAATTTTTTAACGGCTTTTGTGGGCCCGTACCGTGTCAACAATCTTACCCCATCGAGTTCGATCACAAACCAGGTCTTCATACTGTTGCAAGCAATTAGAAGATGCCAGATCGCCCTACGTCGTGAAGCCATCGTCGCCGATGTTAAATGCAAATTTCTGATGTCGATGATCACGATATCTGGAATTTGCATTAAACAAACTCGGTCTGTGCCATCAATTTTTTGGGCCATATATCAAACGCATGGTTCTTCTCTCGAATGTTAGCACCCATCTCGTATTCATCCGTCAAGGTCCAACTCTCATATGTAAAAAATAAAACGCAAATTAAGCGCAACACCAAACTACCATTAGATATAATCTAAAACAATGAATTTGTTTGGTGTATTGTATTTGACAAGTAGAGCGGATATTGTTTAACAAAATATATAATTGGCCAGTTATAAAGACAAAAACGAGACAATCTGAAACGAAAGGAACAACAATCAACCATATATCTGAATCCGGATAATTTGGAGAATTCACAAAACACCAGTCGATCGCTTAGACCCAGTATTAGTTACAGTGTACAATTTATCTACATATGTGCCTATGGCTTGTTTAAACAACTGTGTAGGTTTTGATTATACATGTAATTTAAAGTGTATCATTCAGGGGTATTTTATAGAGTATATTTTTCGATTTTTATCAGATGCGTGCAGGTAATGTTGAGAAGTATCAATGTCTTCGAGAGCCTCGATTCGATAGTGAAACAGATCGAATATCTACATTTTACATGTGACATATATGGCTTAGCTACATTATCAAGTTTTGACGAATCAACATGTGTAGGGAATAAACTTTTAGCCCTAAGTGACATTCTTTACTTGTTAATTTACTTTTCATGTGATCTCCTACATCAGTTTATAATTAGCAGTGCACAGTCTTCTGAAGGGAAACGGTTGTGGGTACTACTTTTTTTCGATTTAAAAATCAAAAAATTTTAAGTAAAAGTCTTATGATTTCAACATACACACATATTTCAAAAATTTATAAAACAATGAAGAGTCATTTCAATAATACTTACAATGTATTAAAGTTTTATAAGTTTGTATATAAGTATTATAACCTTATATGCAAGACATACTTCAAAGTGAAAGTAGCGAAACTGTAATCTCGTGTCATACAATCCCTTTCAAGTGGTTCCTCTCCGACGCCAACTACAGTTCTAGACCGGGATAATATAGTTCTCAATTTTTAAAAAGTTAAAGTTTCTCAAATTCCTGTGTCTATTGATAACCTGATACTATGATCATATCGATCATAAAATTGGTTGTCTTTTAGTTGCAGTTATCTATAAGACACCACAAAATCGGAGATAATACCTAATGTTTTAGATATCGTCCGCAGAAGAGTAAATCCGTTGCTCCATCAAACTCTCTTATGTCTAACGGTTGCACGAAGTGGCCATTTCAATAAAGGATTAAGAAGTATTATGGAGAAACCATTCCAGTGTACCGAGCTCCCTAGGCCAGTATGGTGCCCTAGTTGCCTCGGATTTATAAAGAGGACTGCTTTGCTCATGACCTATTAAATTATTTGTGGTGCAAGACAGTTTCGTTTCAGTATGTGGTTGAGATGGAGTCTGTATATTCTAAACACGGTATTTTTTGTGTTAGATGGCTAATGGTACAACTTGAAATGTCGGCTAGAACATCTAAATAGTAGGGTAGTTGTAATTATGTACTTTCAAAATGTATCGTTGTCATCGTAGTTTCGTTTTATTTTACATATCATAATTACGTACATGATAATAAATATCAATAGATTGGCATTGTGAGGCTCATTACGATGCCTATTCCCAATGTAAACTTATCTATAAGACTCAAATTTAATTATATTAGTTGCTTTCTAATCCACCAACCTCTAGTACTTGCTAGTAGTTCGGTTCTTATCTTTGCTAAAACTACTATGGATAATTTAGCATAGTTAAGAACCAAAATAGTAGCGGGAACTAGCGGTATTAGTTGCTTTCCAATCGACCAACCACTAGTACTCGCTAGTGATTTGGTTCTTATCTTTGCTAAATCAACCATAGTAAATTTAGCAAAGATTAGAACCGAACTACGAGCGTTTTCTAACGGGTACTACCGGTTGGTCGAAAAGCTAACTATCACTATATATAAGCTTACTATCGTGTATCGGATGATTGGAAATTTAAAATTTATATTTTTATTTGATTTTAGGCCAAGTTGTCGGATGCATTTGCCTCAAAGAATCTAGAACTATTTAAATTGGCTTTGACTAGAGGAGAAGATGCCGGTTTAGTAGACCCGAAAACACACTTATCCATTTTTAATGTAATATGTCGAAAACCAGGCAGCGCACAGTTCATTAGGTTGTGCATCGAAGATGGACACTGTGATGTGAATCAAGTAAGAAAATAAGATTTGTGTGCACGGTCAATTTGGATGCATTTTATCGTGTGATTTATTTTTTTATTATATAGCAAAATGAATACAATATGAAACGACCAATACACTTTTGTGTCGAATCGAAAGATATAGGCAATTTAACCGAGCTACTTAATTACAACCCCGATGTGGACGCGCAGTTCGAAACGAAAACGCCTATCTATTTACTGTGTAAGGATTTAACGAATGACAATGTTTCGAAAATTTTCGACTGCATCAAAACGTTACTGAAACATGGCTGTAATGTTAATATTGCCGATCATGCAAGTGTAACGCCTATCTTGTTATTGGGATACTCGAACGTATTTGGCGTCGAAGAAATCATTAAGTATATGCTCGACAATACTGTCGTCGATCTAGACAGATTTCGTAATGGTGAAGCCCGGAATACATTAGTTGCAAAATATCCAGACATGGCATTGCCAGGAAAAATCGAAGGATTAGTAGATTTTCATTATTTAAAAGGACTGCTCAAAGAGCACAAAGAAGAATTGTTCGTTAAAACACTTCAGTCGTTCATAGACAATGGTGCACTTGATACAGCTAGCAAAATGGATATGTTGCACAAGGACTATGGGGATGGTAATTTGCTACAGATTGCGACACAGGAAGGTTTATTGTTGGCCCTTAAGGTTTTAGTGCCAAATGTTGAAAATGCAATGATCGCTAAACCAAACATCAATTCCCCACTGGTAATCGCCTGTTTAAGTGGCAACTGCGAGATTTTACAGTATTTACTCAAAGAGCTCGACATCGATCGCAAACAGGACGAACCACTATTAACGTTCGTTATTAAAGAGGGCTGTGTTCCAAAAGGTCATCAATGCGATTTTAATAAATGTTTTAAAATTTTACTAGCCGATAATCGTATTAATATCAATAAAACGGATTCGTTGAATTGTACGGCGCTGCATTATGCCGTGCTAAATAAAAACGAAGGGGCGATTAAAGCTCTCCTACAAAAGGGCGCTTATATTGGAATAAAAAATAAGTTTTACGATTTTCCGATATCCAATATTAATCCATCGATATTGGAAGAATATTTCGATTCGTGCATCAAAACTAACGGGCTGCGACCGAACGATAAAAATTACGAGATTATTTTTGATTATTCATCGTTGGTGCCCGATCAAGTACGACTCGACGACGAAGACGCAGGTTTAGATGATAAACCAATGAGCTATATAATGGGCCGGTGTGCCCAAGAAATGGTGCCGATCGAGTATATGGCCAAAACTCCGGAATTGAAACGATTAATAAAACATCCGTTAATTTCAAGCTTCTTGTGGTTGAAATGGAATCGTTTGGGTTTCCTATTTTATACTAATTTTGTCGCTTATTCGATATTTTGTATTTCGATGATCCTATATTTGGTATTTTGTTATGGCCACGATGTACTCAACCCCATCGAAATAGGTTTATTCGTTTTGTACTGCCTTGGTGTAATATATGTAACAATCCGGGAGTTAATTCAGATGTTCATGTTGTCGACCGGTTACTTCAAGTTGCTTGAGAATTATTTAGAAATGGTTTTGATTGGCATTTCGTACACTGTGCTTCTTGTCCGCGACACTTCAAATGACGAGTTTAGACGAGCACTTGCCGCTGTTGCAATACTTTTGGCTGCTACCGAATTCTCAATTTTGGTCGGATCTTTGCCCATCACGTCTATCTCAGTACATATGGTTATATTGAAAACAGTTTTGTTCACTTTCATGAAAAGTTTCGGATTATACTCGATCTTTATTATTTCGTTTGCGCTGTCATTTTTCATCTTGCTCGGGCCAAAAGTGGACAGTGATAGTGGGAAATTCGATAGTCCGTGGACATCAATTATTAAAACGATCGTTATGTTCACTGGGGAGTATGATGCGGAAAATATAGTATTCAATGGCAATCCCGTAATCTATATCGTTTTCATCGTATTTGTGTTCTTCATTTCGATCGTTTTATTAAACTTACTTAACGGTCTGGCTGTTAACGACACGACTCTAATTAAATCCGAAGCCGAGCTCACCGCCTTTATATATCGCGCTAAACTATTGACGCGCTACGAAAAAGCTATGTTCGGCATACCAAAAGAACCGAACTCTTTTTTTCATCGCGTTCACAAATGGGTGGTGAAAAAAATTACGGCTAATCGTGTCTCGATATTTCCGTCTTATTTACCGTCGAATAAATTAATTGTAATGCCGAATGTCCAGTATCAACTTTATGTATCACGCAAATTAGACGAAATAATCAAAATTGGGGGAAACGAAACTACCGCACGTCAAACAACAAGTCCAGACCAAAACGTACCCTTACTATCATTATGCAATCTATGTTGCCTGTTTGGCAAACGATGGGCTAAAATGGATGACCAAATTTTGAAATCTGCCCGACAGGTATTGGATAATAAAATCCGTCTCCAGGAGGCGAAAGAAGAGGAACAGAAGGTTAATTGTCGACTCGATCAATTCGAAAAATCAATTGAGTCCATTTTAAGTGCAATCAATCGGGGCACCAGTCAAAACTTGGATGTTTAAGTGTATGTATAATCCGCTTCGAAAGTTAATTAAATATTGTAATTTTAAATAAATATTTTATAATAAACCTAAACCTATTCTTTATTTCACATTTCAGTGACGATTTCACCTTTTACTTCATTGAGCATTCTAAATGGCCAATCTCTCCGCATTAACAGACGTTGTTTCACCAGTCGCTATTCAAAGTATAAATCTTTTCGATTTGTCAGTGATTCTTTCCCTTCCACATCTCCAACATCTTACTGTTTTATACGAACGTACGTCACGAACACCGTTGATGACTGTTCACTCCTAGCCATCATCGTTGATGACTGTGTCCACTCTTGCAACGGCTCCGTAACCCTCTGCTTCCTAGTTTTGAGCTGTATGCGGTGGAGAGTATGCACCTGATTGTCTCCGCTCCTTGCCTCTGCGTAGTTTCGTTGAAAGTGAGTATCGGCTAGTTGTTTCTGTTGTTCCTTTTTTTATCTTGCCTCTGATTCGATTTTGTTGGGGCTCGTGAGATCGATTGATTGGATCAAATTTTGCCTCATCGTGATTTTTCTTCACTTCGTTTCTGCGTTTATTCATAAGAGGCTTTCAATCTGAGAAAATAGCGACGAGATGAAAACAGAGAAAACACTATATCGAGCAAATGGACTAGCGAGATGCTTGTCTCTTAACTATGTAGCGTGGGTCTACAAGATGCAATTCGTGGGTCACAGTCCCGAGACGTGACACTTGAAATCGTGTAATTATGGAGTAGCATTCAGATTCAATTAGTGTCAAACTCATTGAGTGATAAACTCTCCCAAGGTTTGATCCCAAAGTTGGGTTGTCGATCGTGTAACAATTGAGATTTTTCACTAGCAGCCGGAGTGGAACGAAATGTAAACAAAAACGTAAGTAGCGCCTCGTCAGCTTGTAACCCATCTACCACTAGCTTCTTGATCGATGTTTTAAATATAGGAACACACAGCTCAACTTCCTCAGTCGATGAAGGATGAAAAGGGACTGGTGTGAGATGTTCGATGTCGTTTCTGGTACAATATGTATGAACTCTTTGGGACACAAATGACGTTCCATTGTCACGCCTTGTCATGCAAATCTACGTAGATTCTTTCCAACGAACGATGTGGTGGGGGCCAACTGGAAAATTCTCGTGAAGAATTAGCTGAAACCACCTGACAACTCTTGGAACTTTGTACTATTCTCTCGATGGCGCAATAAATACCGGGCCACAAACAAAGACGTCTTGCTAGTTGTTTTGTTCGAACGATCCCCCAGTGTCCTTCATGTAACATTGACAATACTTTTCTTGAAATGATTCTGGGATCACGACACGTAATGACTCGTCTGTAACAATATTGCACCACGATGATAGTTAAATTAATTTTTTCTCTCCTGAAAGGGAACAAGCATTCCCCATTCTTTTGGTAGAACGTCATTTGGTAATCGTTTCTGAATGAATTCAGACACTTTGCTTAGTTGCCAATCTCTTATTGTTCCCAGCGTATAACTTCATAGTCTATGGGAATATCACAAATTTGTGACGGGACAGAGCGTCTCCATTGCAATGTTTTGATGTTGCCCTGCGTATCAAATTGTGTAGTTATACCGCATTAACGTGATTGTCCAACGTTGCAGTCTCTGGATAGTCATAACTGGAAGTTCTTTTTCGGGATGGAAAAGTCTTACTAACGGTTTATGATTCCTTAAAAGCTCAAAATATCGTCCATCGAGACAATGTTGATACCTCGTACACTCAAAAATGAAAGACAGAGCTTCCTTTTCTATCTGAGAATATCGATCCTGATGTTCATTTAGCGTTTTTGATGCGAAAGCAATGGGTTTTTCCGGTGAAATATCACAGCTCTCACTCCATGATTGGAAGCATCGGTAGTACAAAAGGTTAATCGTTCCAGAAGTGAACAAGTTTGGTAGTTTCCACAATTCCTTTTTTTTATGGCTTGGAACGACCGTTCTCTTGACTCATTTCAATCAAAGTCTACATGTCTGTGCAACTTGTCGTTCTAGGCAAATCTAGCAAAAATTTGTCCTTAAATATTTACCAGATAGTTGGTGCGCTAGCAATGCCGAGAAGCATTCGTTGAAATCTATATAAACCTACTGGTGTGACGAAATCCTGCGAACCAATAGGAATTTGAAGGTACGCCACAGCTAGATCAATTTTCGAAAATAATTTTTCTTTTTTCAGCTTATGAAGTAATTCATCAGCTCGAGGAATTGGATACTGTTGTATCTTCAGTTGTGGGTTCACTGTCACTTTGAAGTCCCCACAAAATCGAATAGATGAATCTGATTTTGTAACGGCCTCGATTGAAAGCTGCCCATTGACTACTATATTGCAATGACTTCAATACTCATATCGCTCGACTAACCGATCGATTTCGTTTTGTAGTGCTGCCATTTTTGAATTGTAATTCGTTTTAGCTGCACTGCGGCATTCCCATTGTATGCTCACAATTTCATCGTTGTAGGTTTGTACTTTGGTTTCTTTAATCTGTCGATAACCGTTGATCAAGACGATTGAAGCTGTTGCCTTGGTGTCGAATTGAAACTCTATTGGAATATTAGTGATAATAACTCTAATAAATATCTTGTGGTCACCACTACTGATGAACTTGATTTGTCTTGGGCGTGGTCCGCAGTCGTTGTGTCTGTCGACTTCAATTGATAAACTCCAAGTGATTTGGATAGATTCCTTCCTTTCTCTTCCGGCCGGTTGATTTGACTTCAAAATGAATGGCTTTTGTCTACCTCGAGTAGACGTGCAAACGGATTGGATGTGATCCGATTCATTGCTAGTTAAGAAATCGGCAATTTTGTCTGAGATGCTTATTAATCCCACCCGCCAGGACATGATCGAAGCTGTTTTGATGTTCGAACTACGGTTAAAATCGGTAGATTCTATGTTGCAATCGACTCCGATTTGAACAATCTGATGGAGGATTACAACTGAAAATTGTGTGTGCACACTATGGTTTTTCTCAGTGTACATTTTTTTGCTGCGGGGCTTTTGAGATAGTGTGTAGAAATATTCTTGAATAGAGGGTTAATTATAAGACTCAATGGTAATTAAGTTGTTTCGATTTCATGGAGTATTATATTGATGGCAGATGTACTGGCATTTTCGTTATAACCGACTGTTTGGAAAATTCGAATTAATTTGGTGTTTTGAAATTCATATTAGCGGATTTTATAAAATCTCTATAGAGATTGGGCTATTATGATAATCCTAGGAGCAAGGTTTTGATTTTATATGACCCGTCTGTATCTTTAATATACAAAGCGTTTATCTAGATTTTTCTTTTGAATTCCTCATCTCAAAACCATACTGACCTAATCCGACACATTTTTCGCCAAACCAAGAAAGTAAACCTGTACACTAGAATAGTTTGGGTTGCTCTGGATGAGATGGTGGATTTGATATCGATTACAGGATTACGTCGTGGATGTTTACTTCAACTTGTTCCAAAACTTCTAGTGGAGTGAAACAGTTTATTAACAGAGTGTAATTTGAAATTTTCGTATCAGGCTACAGGTATCTGCTAAGAGAAATTTTCTTGATATAGTTGTGTAGACATTATTGACGATATTGTTAAGTGAGACCAGAGGTTTTTGATTTCAGTGAGAAACGTTTAACTTGAAAAAGATCAGGGCATCGATTTTTATTTACGATTGTGTTCTAGTTCAATTGTGATATTTAGAATATAAGTACCGTGTACAGTCCAAGCTTTCTATATGTTATAGAATATTCCAACGTCTTCTAAGCTCTATAGCCGACTCGTAAATCATCGCCCACAAATCTCAGTAACAATAATTATGGTAACGAGCTATGATGATATTAGGCCATTCGCAAGGACTTAATCAGGAACGAGCTGTAGATTTACTCAACACGACACAATATGCAAGACTCTTTACGAAATGTGCGAACCGAAGCAAATAATAGAACTCGGAATTTCGGAAACCAACTTCATAACAAAGTGAACAACTCTTCAACTCGCAAATAGTACTACTGTTCCTAATAACGCTTGTTAAGCCAAAAACGATATTACATTCCCAAATTGGCATTTGGCTGCTAGCACATAGACATAATATATATGCAGAGCTTCTAAGGCAAACAAACTAAACAAGCATTTCATCACCCTCGAAGCAGAGAAAAAATCGAACTTGCTCTGTTATTCAAGGGTCTCGGGTTTGATTTCCGGTGGTCACGATTGATTGTTTTTAATTTATGGATTGAAACGTGAGCCCGAGTTGCATTGAATCCTGAAACAATTTCCGTCGTTTTTAATTTTAAATAAGAAAACGCGAGCGAATATAGATCGGTCACACACTGAGCAAGACTCTGAATGACATAACTGGAATATCATTGAAATAGGATACACGAGAAAAATTGGAAGGTCAACAATGAACTGAATGAGAACGGTGCTTGTCAAAGTGAATGACATTGATAGAACATGGGGAAATCCGTATTAGAGTCAGTTGATCAATTTGAGTAGATGCCCTAGGCTCTTAAATTGGAGAAGAGGCGCATACATTTTTCTAAGGCCTTACGGTTCATACTGCATGTCCAACAATTGGTGCATTATCTAGGGATTGATAAAATATTTTCAGATACACAATATGGCTTCCGCGGAAGCTGTTCCACAACCGATCTCTTGACGTATATTGTAAACAAATGGAATCTCGCCCTTGAGCACCACGGAGAAGCCATCGCAATCGCTTTTGATATATCCAAGGCTTTTGACAAGGTGGCATGAGAATCTCATCAAGTGGATAAAAAGCTTTTTCAAAGACCAAAAGATTAACGTTGTGTTAAAAGGGAGATCATCAACGACACACTCCCCAAATGCCGGAGTCCCTCAGGCATCAGTTTTGTCACCAACTTTGTTTTTGTTATACATTAATGACTTGTTGGATAGCACTGTGAACCCTAACCACAGATTTGCCGATGATGCAACATCGCACTCTTCTATTTCATTCCAGGTCTATTTATACTCCTTCAGAGTTAAACGGTAAACGGCTGGAAGTTGTCACTTTTTTGTGGTAAAAGGCCACGTTCTAGTGGGTTGTGACTCAATTCGTCTGCTTGATGTTCAGATTAGCAACAATTTAAAATGGAATGAGCACATTATCGCATTGGCAAAATCAGCTACACGTAAACTCGGGTTCCTCAATAGATGCAGACGATTTTCAGATCGCATCAGGATCTCCCGATATATAAAACCTTTATTAAACCTTGTAAAGAATATTGCTGTCTAGTTTTTGGTGGAGCATATGACATTGCTCTCCAGTTGTTGGATAGAGTTCAGTGGTGTGCCATCCGAAAAATACGAATACTAAATGTTCTGCAGAATTAAAGGAGAAAATACCACCATTTGTTACGCCAGGACAGGTAACACGAGGAACGGTCAGTATAGGTTTACGGTGAAGCTGCCAAAAACCTCAAACTGAAGGAGCAAATTCATTCTGCTTGACATGAAGGACAGCGCGATCGATGCAGAAGTTCTGACAGTTACAAGGAGCTAGGACTGCCTAAAAGTCCGCCCTGCACACAACTAAAGCTTAATTTAAAAAAAATAACAACTAGATAAGATCAGAAATTTATGATTCGAGAGACGTTTTATGAGCAACTAATGTATTAAAAAGTTTCATCCAGTCTACCGTATTTCTTTGAACAAAAGAACCGATCCTTCTATTACAGATAATTTTTTTGCCAAATTTTTGAAGTTGGCAAAATAATTTGAATAAAAGGATTTCGGAATAGAAGGACCCGTCGTCCTTCTAACTGAATTTAAGGACCGAAATTGTAAATTGAAATTTTACCGCCCAGGTGGCGCAGTGGTTAAAGCTGCGGTAGTTGGAGCGGGAGGTACCGGGTTCGAATCCCGATAGGGGCAGGGATACAAAAAGGATTTTTCACCACTTCATTACGATCGGTGGCGTGAATGAACACAACTATGACCCCCTGTTGTAGTGCAGAATCCATGGGCCGACCCATCTTCCATGTCAGTACTATAGGCTGGCATGCAGCTATGCAATGTGCAGATGGTTAGGTGATTATTGCGTCTTCAGGTGATTTTAAATCAATGACACATCGAAAAAAAGTCGTTTCTGTTTTGTTATCTGTTGGCCAGTATCATTCTGAAAGGTCCTCATCAAAATAAAAAACTTGCATTAAGTTATTCTCATATACATACATAGTATATGATATAGTCAAATCAACAATCACAGGTAAATATCCTTTACCTGTGATTGTCGATTTGGCTTCGGTTTCAAAGTAACATGGTACTTGATCTATATTTATCACATTTTCAGCATTAATATTTTTCTCGTGAATTTGTTGAAATATTTGCTCGTGAAATTTTGTGATAATATTCAGTACATTATGAGGTAACTGCCACGTTGATGTTTGGTGCCTTGATACTAACGCAAAACGTTTTTTAAAATTTTCAAGCCATCCTTTGGTGGTCTTGAATTCTTTATAGTCCGGCCTATCTTCGCTTGCAAATAAACCAGAACTTAAATGTTTTGCTTTTATTTGATCCGCTCAACTTCATCCGCCATAGATATTTCTGAAATTTTTTGTGATGTACTAGCCTCTTCTTCTACCTTCGTTGCAATACCCAATGCTGTCTGATACGGTCACCTATGACAGATCATCGGAAGGCAATTGCATCATCATCGGAAAGCTATGTTATAAAACCTGAAAGTCACCCTAATTTGGAGTGATCGAACTAGAGACAGTATGCAGTCCCACCTAAGCTTGAGTTAGTTATAATTAGTGTAAGTTCACCATCTATCAGTACCCCAGAACCCGTTCTGTTACGCGTAAGTTCACCAATCTCCACGAGAAGGCAGGCTTGGGAGTAGAGAGGAGGCTAGCAAAACATGCATTACACATATATATATATATATATATATATATATATATATATATATATATATATATATATATGTATATATATATATATATATATATATATATATATATATATATATATATATATATATATATATATATATATAAATTTTAAATTTGTGTCCTCTTTTTACTGGTTCGTTAACAAAACAAACAAGGAACATCAATTCGATCATGATCGAACAAGTAATCGAATTCGCAAAAGTCGTTTTATTTGTATACGCGATTGCTTTGTTTGGTGTTCGTTTTCATTTTGTACGTTATGGAATTTAAAAATTCAGATAGCTTGATATCGTCGTTCGATTATCCGATGTCGTGTTTAAAAATAATCAAACGAATTCGTTCATTTCTGTAAATCATTATATCTCACTTTTTCTTTTATTTTATTTTGCGAATGAAAAGTAATAAATTACATCAAATATTTTTCTCATTTTAACACAACATAACACAGTTGGCATAGCTTAAAGAAAAAAGGAAACCGGACAATATTTCCTATTCATTTTTTTAGAGCCAGAGAGGAACAAATTAATAAAAACAAAAATATTATCGAATCGAAACAAAAACTAATGTATGAAGTAATCGTGTTGTGAGTATTCATTTTAATCAGTCGTTGTGTAAAGTTTATTATAAGGGTTGTGGTTAGTAAATATGTTGCCTAGGGCTCCATTTTAATTGTAAGTATTTTTGTTTTTTTTATAAAATAGCTAATAAAATTATTAATTGAACTGAATTTTGAGTGGTTGCCTAAAATGTTGCGAAATTAAATTTATTCGAAAAAACTTTATAATGATATTAACATTTATTTCCTTACATTTAGGACTGAAATATGGGTGGATAAACAAAATTATACGTAATTATTTTATTTACAATAAAACAGAAAAAAAGCTGTTTTCTACAATACCAATATAGCATACCAATATATTTCTCATGTATCAACAAAACTTTCAATCCTCCAGCGACGTACTGATTAAAAAAAAGAAGAAAAATTGAAATAAATTCAGATTTAAACACTCAAATTGTGTTGAAATGGTTACGAATGGAAGTGTGCCTTAATATCAAGTAATGAGTTCAAAAAGAATATTAGACCAGTTATTAACGGGATGGGCACAAATGGTAACATGATAAATTTAAACGAAAATAATTTAAAAAACTATCTTATTTGTTCGCTATAAACGTTAAGGAGTCTATAAAACGAAATGTAAAAGGGAAAATGGTTTTGTTAATGGTAGATTCAGCTACCATATTAGAAAGGAGTCTATTAGGATTAAACATTCAATACATTTATGATGATAAGTTCATAATACAAACCCTCGCTATGATAGTGTTAACATAACATCAATTTACTTGAATCATATAATTTTGGGAATTTTAAGCGAGACTAATCGTAGATTGCATGTCGTGTAATTGAAATACTGATGCCAATTATTGTGCAAACAGTTTTGCTTTTTCTTCATTACGTCGCACCCATTCTCCATTTTGATTCCTTATAGGTGGCACTTGGATTATCGGCCTGTTGTATCTTTTAGTTGTTTTCCAAAGAGAATAATTTTTGTCAGCTTCAGGTCCTTTCAAATAATTTTCAGTGCAAGCTTCTTTGTGTTCTTTAATTAATCGGTTATGTTATGTTCTATTATCAGTTCTCGAATCGCCAAGGGGTATTTAATCTCCTGTATGCCTTTCTCGCCTAATACTGATGTAGCCAATTAACCTGCTTCACGCATAGAGTTAATAAATTATTCAGCTTGTGATTGACTTTGAAAGTAAGGTCGTAAATGTTTTCGACTTCAATGTAATTGGAGGTTACTCCTTTTAAGATATAAAAGTCAATCAATTCAGGAACCTAGTTGATGTCTGTAGGCCAGAAAGTTGATTTACGTGAAGATATTCACAACCTGACATTTCTATTGCACTAAGCAGTTCTTTTTCTTTTCCTGGTGTTATGAGTCGAGATCTCCCTCCACGCAGTATCCTATCTTTCACGTTGTAGTCACTTTCTTTAATAAACCTTCGTCCAAGTTTATTAAATATGTTGACATATTGATTTCGTACGATATTATGTTATGGTGGGCAGTTAATCATCCCTTAACTTAGTTCAGCACCACCATGATTAATGGCTATTACGGTACCTTGCTTAAACGGCTCCGTAATTTCAGCTTGTTGGAAATGTAGGATATTTAGTTCGATTAATAATAAATAACAAAATAGGCGGAGCGAACAGAATACGACGAAACGAATATACGGGAAATGTAAACGGTACTGGAATATTCCACAAGGATTTACGTAACATATATAGTTGTAGACATTTGAGTTAAAAGACAGTTTTAAAGTCTTATTATATTAAAAAGTGAAAGTGAAATGTTTTAATTATTGTGGTAATAATAATTGTGAAATATAAGTTTTTGTGTGTGTTCACATTGATGTAGCCGAAAATAAACAAAATAATTGATTCACAAGGAATCATTCTAATAAGATAATTGTTATTTTTCACTTATCTATATATAATACAGCTTCACTGATTTCCTCATATATTTTCAATCAAAAAATGTTTTAGAATAATATAATTAATCGAATTTTGTATTATATAGAAAAATTTACCTTATCAGCTGTTATTTTTCTAAACAATAATAATATTTTGACATTTCGTTTTGTAGACATTTTAACCATTACAACAGGTTATACCAATTATATGATTAACAAGGTCTCAAAAAATTTATAGTAGTTTGTTGTGGTTGAAATGTAAGCAGATGTCACCCTTTGTAAAAAAAAGAAAGTATATTGTAATAAATAAATTTTTATGAAGTCATACGAGAATCAAAAGTGAAGAGGCAAGGTTATAATTTAAGTATTTGTTTTTATTTAAATTTATTCTATTTTTTTTTTGCCTCAAATACTTTGAGCTTGGCCATACAAGCTCAATAAATTTCATGGTCCTTCGAGCCGGATTCCATTGAAGAATCCAGAATAATCCAGTTGTGGTAATATCGATTCACATATTATTGTAAAGTTGTGGAAATAGTGAATCAAATAGTCGGTAAAGTGGAAGTTTCACTTTAAAGTAACTGTGAACGAGTAGTGAAAAACGTGGTCGGCGAATGACATTGTGGTAAATTCGAGAAGATAGTGCGCGTGATTTACACTAACAGCAGCAGCCATTTTGTGATCGACCAACAAATTTCAAGTGGTACGATAAACGTGGTTTACGACACGTTTTGGCTTGGTGGTTTTCCGGTGACCATTTTGAATTATTACTGATTAGTAATATTCCTAACTATCTGTGGTATAAGTTTGTGAGTTGTGTTAAACTAAGCGGCATTTAAATTGAGGTGAAATGAATAAAACACAGCAGTTGGCAATCCATGAAGCCACGCGCAATTCTCTACAAGCGCAAATGGAAAATTTGGAACATTTTGTGGACACGAAAGCTGAAACAGCTGATATAGATGCACTACAGACCCGCAAGTTACGTGCAAATGACTTAATGAAAAATTTTAGTTATTGTTCCAAGTGGATCCCAGTGTAAAATCGACCGCTGTCGAATTTAGTGAACTCTATTATACGGTAGATGCAAAGCTCAGTAAATTTATACGAAAATTAAATGATCTAGCGGAAGGAAACGAACCAAATGCTTCTATGTCGACTTCAATATCCGGGCCCAATGTATCTATGGACATCAGGTTGCCCAAAATTACGATCGAACCGTTTACTGGTAACTATACACAATGGCAACCATTCTACGATGTGTACATGAAAACAATCCACAATAGCAACTTGACAGCCGTACAGAAGTTTACGTACTTGAAGGGATATCTCCGTGATGAGGCGTCCAATTTAATCAAACATTTCCCAATTACCGAAGCGAATTATTTTGAGGCGTTTAAGAAATTAGTTGATAGATACGGACGGAAAAAGCATACCATCCAAGCATTTATCCGTACCTTTTTGGATCAACCAACAATAAAACAAGGAACAGCGAGTAATATTCGCAATTTATTAGATGTGTCAGATGAGACAATACGTGGCCTAAAGGCGTTAGGTCAGCAAGCCGAGTCAAGGGATGTCTGGTTATTATACATAATGGAGTCAAGACTAGATTCTGAAACCAAAATATTGTGGGCACAACATTCGTGTGAGACTGATCATCCAACCTTGGATCAATTCTTTAAATTTTTGTTGAATCGCTCAGACGCTTTAGAAGCCACAAGGGGAATTTCAACCAGAGATTCACTTGGTCATACCAGATCTACAAAATCGTTCATTTCTACGAATATTATAAAATGTTGGTTATGTTCTGGAGAACACTACTTATCAACTTGTGATCGGTTCAAGGGAATGTCAATACGTGAACGTCGTGAATGTGTAAAGGCCAAGGGATGCTGCTTCAACTGTCTTAAAATGAATCATGCAGTATTTACGTGTAAGGCTAAGCTGCGATGTACAATTTGCCAACGGAAGCATAATACTTTGTTACATCCAGATGATGAAGTTATAAAATCATATCCAATTACTCCGTCAAATAATAATACGACCAGTTTGGTAACTGCACCTAAACCAGATTCCAAGATAACAGCTGTTATGGTTAAGATATCATCCAACGAAGATCTGCAAACATCATCTTATTCAGCAGTCAACGCAACGACGACGAGTATTCTACCAACCGCAGTGGTGAAAATTACCGACAGATTTGGAATAGAACATCGATGCAGAGTTTTATTAGATTCGGGCTCCATGTCGTCTTTGGTTAGCGAGAAGTTCTGCAATCAATTAGGTATCAAACGAATTCATAATCATACAATCGTTTCTGGTGTTGGTGGTTCTGCATCGCAAGTGTCTTGTGGTGAAGTTCATCTCAAATTGAGATCATTATACGACACGTCAAAGGAAATTTCGGTCGTTGCATTGGTGTTGTCGAATCTATGCGCACAGTTGCCAAGTCACTCAGTTGAATTACAAGGAAAAGATTGCTCTATATTTCTGGCTGATCCAGGGTTTGGGAAACGAAGTAAAATTGGCATGATATTGGGAGTGCGATCAGTTTTCGATTCATTGCTAAGTGGAAGGTTGAAAATCGATAATGGGGTAATGGCAGTTGAGACGATTTTTGGATGGGTACTTGGTGGTGAGGCGACTGGGTTGGGAAGAAGCCAGTCATACGTTTGTGACGTGGCAGATCAATCGACCGTAGGAGTGGATGAACTACTTCAAAAATTCTGGCAGATAGAAAATCTCCCGGAATTCAAGGGATTGACCGAGGAAGAAACCAAGTGTGAAGAAATATTTGAGAAAACTACTCAACGGAATTCAGATGGCCGATTCGTAGTGAAACTACCCGTAAAACAAAATATCAGCGATTTAGGCGTATCATTAAATTTGGCTCGTAGTAGGCAGGCGTCCATGGAAAAGAAATTTAACCGTGATGAATCATTTGGTATAGCATACAAAACGTTCATGGAAGAGTATGTTAGTTTGGGACACATGGTTATAAGTAGTTGTGATATGTCCAAAAATTATCTACCACATCACGGAGTAGAAAAGGAGTCGAGCACTACAACTAAACTGCGTGTTGTGTTTGATGCCTCCGTCAAAACATCAAGTGGGATTTCACTAAATGAAGCATTAATGGCGGGATCAATCAAACAAGCTTCCTTATACAACATACTACTTAGATTCAGAGAATTTAAAATTGCAATGGTATGTGACGTCGAAAAGATGTATCGCCAAATTTTGGTACATCCGGATGATCGTCGGCTACAACAAATTGTATGGAGGACAAACATTAGTGAACCATTACAATATTACGAATTGACCACATTAACCTACGGAATGAAATCCGCACCATATATTGCAACTCGAGTTTTAGAGGAACTGGCGCGATTAAACCAAATTAAGTATCCGGAGGTGTCAAGTATCCTACGAAATAACACATATATTGATGACGTTATGTTTGGCGCCAAGTCATTGAATGAAGCAATAGAGAAGAGATGCGACTTGGTTAAGGTGTTGGAGGGTGCTGGGTTGAAGTTAAGGAAGTGGGTGTCCAATTCAACCGAATTATTGGACATGATTCCCGACAGCGATAAGGAGGTTTTAACAAAGGAATTTGCAGATGATTCCGGAAGTACAAAGGTGTTAGGATTACAATGGAATCCTGTAGACGACGTGTTCAGCTATAAAATCGATTTGGGTAAATATGTGCCGACGAAAAGAGGGTTACTATCCGAAAGTAGCCGTATCTTCGATCCACTCGGGTGGCTATCGCCGGTGATAATTCGAATAAAAATGTTGTTTCAAGAACTTTGGCTAAAACCAGTTGGTTGGGATGATATTCTACCTGAAACGATCGAATCTGATTGGCTTGCACTTCGTAATAAACTGCAAGATTTAAGATCAATCCGAATACCAAGATGGCTTCAAAATTCAGGTAAAACAGAATTACATGGATTCTGTGATGCGAGCAAGCGCGCCTATGCCGCAGTAATATATGCAAAGCACCAAACCGAACAGGGCGAATATTGTGTTCATTTAATTTCAGCAAAATCCAAGGTCGCTCCTGTAAGGTCCTTATCAATTGCACGACTGGAATTATGTGCCGCATTATTGCTAGTGGAATTAATGAAGTCGGTTGAAAGTTCACTATCCACAAATGTAAGCAATACATTTTATTGGACTGATTCTACTATTGTCCTGGATTGGTTGTCGGACGTGCCAAGTCGTTGGGAAATTTTTGTGGCGAATAGGACTTCCAAGATATTGCAGGACACACACAGAGAAAATTGGTACCATGTTCCAACAGGTAGTAATGCTGCCGATTGTGCTTCGAGAGGTGTAACGCCGAGAGATCTGGTAGATCACGAAATGTGGTGGGATGGACCGCCGTGGCTGAAGCGCAACGAGAATTGGCCAAAACAAAGACCTATGAAGATTAAAGCGTCCGTCTATTTAAGTACAAATAAAGAAGGAGATTGGCTGGAAGGTTTAGCAACGCGAATATCATCTTTTCACACAATAATGAAGGTGGTAGCACGATTAAGGCGTTTTTTTCTATAATGCAAGGAAGTCTAACAAAAAAAATCCTGAAATTGGTCCTATAACACGTGAAGAGATGTGTGAAGCCGAAATAGTTTGCTGGCGATATGTTCAAAGGCGATTGATGAAAGAAGACATCACATATTTAAAACAATCAGTACCAGTAAAATCAAGTTTGAAGTTTCTAAACCCATTTATTGACGATGAAGGAGTGGTTCGAGTTGGGGGTCGTTTAGGGAATGCCCAAATACCAGAGAGTGTTAAACACCCTCTCATCATTACGACGAAAACCATATTAGCCAACCGCTTGGTAGAATACTACCATTTAAATTATCATCATGCTGGTCCGCAGTTACTTCTCGGATTGTTAAGGCAGAAATACTGGCTCGTTCGTGCTAAGGATATGGTTAAATTGGTCACAAGAGGCTGCGTATCGTGCTTTAGAGTGAATCCCGTTCCGATGACTCAACAGATGGGTAACTTGCCGTCTTATAGAGTTGAACATATTCGTCCGTTCATAAAAGTTGGCATCGATTTTGCCGGTCCATTCATGGTGTTCAATAAACGAGGCCGAGGTCAAAAACCTTCAAAAATTTACGTGTGCGTATTTGTGTGTGAAAGTACGAAAGCCGTGCATATTGAATTGGTGTTGGATTTAACCACTGGCGCATTTTTGGCGGCATTTCGCAGATTTGTTGGACGTAGAGGGTTATGCACCGATATATATTCCGATTGCGGCACCAATTTCATTGGGGCCAACAGGGAACTGCAAAAATTATTCAAATTTATAAAGGAAAACGATAAACTTATTTATTATTCTTTATTAAAGGAAAACATCCAGTGGCATTTTATGCCTCCAAATGCCCCACACTTCGGCGGCCTTTGGGAAGCAGCAGTGAAGGCTTTTAAATATCACTTTAAGCGAGTGGTCGGTACGACGTTACTTACGGTGGAAGAAATGATGACACTTTCCACTGAGATTGAGGCTATAATGAACTCGCGACCATTGTGTGGTATACCTGATAGTCCAGAAGATATTTTGACTCCAGCTCATTTTTTGTTGGGACATTCAATGGTTTTGATCCCAGAGGTTGATTTAAAACAATGCCCAGTCAACAAACTAGATAAGTGGCAGTTGATCCAGCAACGAAAGCAGCATTTTTGGGCAAGGTGGTCCACCGAATATTTGACTGCCTTACAATCCCGATACAAATGGGAAACTGCTAAGAAAAATATTCAAATTAATGATGTAGTACTAATCATAGACAATAACTTAGCTCCAACGAAATGGATTATGGGGAAGATTATTGACGTAATATGTGGTAGTGATGGCTTGGTGAGAGTAGCAAATATACGGACAAAATCAGGAGTTTTGAAGCGTCCAATTCACAAGATATGCAGACTACCGATTGAATCAACCGATTCAAAGCCGGGAGAATGTTCACATTGATGTAGCCGAAAATAAACAAAATAATTGATTCACAAGGAATCATTCTAATAAGATAATTGTTATTTTTCACTTATCTATATATAATACAGCTTCACTGATTTCCTCATATATTTTCGATCAAAAAATGTTTTAGAATAATATAATTAATCGAATTTTGTATTATATAGAAAAATTTACCTTATCAGCTGTTATTTTTCTAAACAATAATAATATTTTGACATTTCGTTTTGTATATTATATATTATATACCAATTATATGATTAACAAGGTCTCAAAAAATTTATAGTAGTTTGTTGTGGTTGAAATGTAAGCAGATGTCACCCTTTGTAAAAAAAAGAAAGTATATTGTAATAAATAAATTTTTATGAAGTCATACGAGAATCAAAAGTGAAGAGGCAAGGTTATAATTTAAGTATTTGTTTTTATTTAAATTTATTCTATTTTTTTTTTGCCTCAAATACTTTGAGCTTGGCCATACAAGCTCAATAAATTTCAGTGTGAAATAAATTTATTTTAAAATGTTAAGCTGCGAGTTCTATATTCATAATCCAGTGATCGAACCAGATTAATTATTTGAATAAACACTAGGTTAAATCGTAAAAATAGTTAAAATGAATAGCAAAGAAGTGAAGAGTAATTTTAAACGCGGTCATTGTAAACCATTAATGTTATACTGCTATCTTTACTCTAGTATTACTAATGCGAAAAAGAGATGAAGCATAATTTTCTTAACTTTTTCACAACATAAAGAGAAAATAACTTTAGCTCGTTTTGTCTGGTCGTCTCGTTTTTTCCAGCTAACCGATTTGATTCTTTTGCACGAATTGATTTTGTAAAATTATTGACATGAAATTTTGTAGTTCAAATCTTGTTCAGCAGTGTGTGATGATTGATTGACGATTTGATATTTTTTTCAGGTTATAGCAAAACTATTTTCAAAGATATTTTTATGATCTACATATTTTTTTATTTGTTACTATTATTAGATACAAAATGGATAAAAAATATTTTTTATAATAATTTCCTTGATTAACAATTTCGTTTGGAAAACAAAAGAATTAATTGATCAAAAAGACCAGGTTAATACCAAAAAAGAATCAATCTTGATATTAAAAAGTATCTATTCAGCCCATCAATAGCCCAAATAGTTACTGAATATACTGAAGGTGAAGTAAGCCACTGGCGGATTAAGTTTGAAAAATTAATTTATTCTATGTAATTGACAACTATTATTAAAAATTAATATTTTTTTTATATTATTCTTGTCGTGTTTGACTCTCCATTTTTATTTTATTTTACTGTCGTTTATTTTTAATGCTTTCGGGTGTTGAATTCTAATTATTGTTATTGTTATGTTTCTTTTGTTTTCTTTTATTGTTTCGTTTTAATCTATTTTGGATAGTGACATCTCGGTGTTAAATTAATTGTTTCAAATTTCATTAAAAATGTCTCTATATTAGCTCATTATTTATTTATTTTTATGTTTGTAGCCCTGCAATACCTAGGAGTTTCAATATATCATTGATATGTAATGGGGTTTCTTGGATGGCTAAATGCTAAGCGATCAAGTTATGTCAATACCAGAAAAAATACTTAAAACTGTATGGTTGATGATCACCCGTTATCTTCATCGAAATAATAAACGGAAGCAAAATAATACGTGCCTTCAAATTTTTTTTATCGTTAATACGTAAATGTTTATGTTTCAGTTTAGAATTCGTGGTTGAGCTAACAACACATTTATATTGAAACTACGAGTTTCAAAATAAATCACTTATTGGGAGAAAAGTGAGTTATAGTGTTACATGAGTTGTGTCAAAAGCGTGAGCCTTAGTTAAATATACTTAACTTTATAGGACTTAACATATTGTAGTTTCGTTTGAATTATCTTTGATGCGGAGACGTGCTTTCTAAAAAATATAATATTGTTCGTCTGTAATACTAAATGTTTTGGTAGATCTACAGAATATTGATCGTAAAATGACGTATAAACCAGCAGTTTTAGAAATGTCAAGTGACGATCGGGATTTGCAAGTAAGTTAAGGTGCATATAATAACTCGTGATTTATATCAGTGGTTTTCAACCCAAACTACTCGGGATGACTCATCTATATAGGAATGATTTTTTTTCTTATTTTGGTTGTAATAAACACTATCACTTTTGTATTGATTGCTTTCTGGTAATAATTATACTGGTAATGGTGTTGTTTGGTATAAAAAATCGGGACTTCTTTCAACAAGTGTGATAAATCTTTATTCGTCTACCGAAAATTAAGTAAAGTTCATATTAATTTGTTAACCTGTGAATCATTAAAAAATTCAACTCGAAAATGAGAAGCTTTTCCATCAGTGATAAATACAATTTTTTTAACGGCTTTTACTGGCTATTGTTGGCCCGTACCGTGTCAACAATCTGACTCCATCGAGTTCGATCACGAACCAGGTCTTCATACTGTTGCAAGCAATTAGAAGAAGCCTGATCACGCCCTATGCCGTGGAGCCATCGTCGCCGATGTTTGATGCAAATTCTTGATGTCGATGATCACGATATCAGGAATTTGCATTAAACAAACTCGGTATGTGCCATCAACGTTTTGGGCCATATATCACACGCATGATTCTTTTCTCGAATGTTAGCACCCATCTTGTATTCATCCGTCAAGGTCCAACTCTCATATGTAAAAAATAAAACGCAAATTAAGCGCAGCAGACATTAAACACCAAACTGCCATTAGATATAATCTAAAACAATGAAATTGTTTGATGTATTGTATTTGACAAGTAGAGCGGATATTGTTTAACAAAATAAATAATTGGCCAGTTTTAAAGACAAAAACGAGACAATCTGAAACGAAACGAACAACAATCAACCATAAATCTGAATCCGAATAATTTAGAGAATTCACAAAACACCAGTCGATCGCTTAGACCCAGTATTAGTTACAGTGTACAATTTATCTACATATGTGCCTATGGCTTGTTTAAACAACTGTGTAGGTTTTGATTGTACATGTAATTTTAAGTGCATCATTCAGGGGTATTTTATAAAGCATATTTTTCGATTTTCTTCAGATACGTGCAGTTATTAATACTTGTTCTTGGATAGTTTAAAGTTAAGACGTATCAATGTCTTCGAGAGCCTCGATAGTGAAACAGATAGAATATGTACATTTTACATGTGACATATATGACTTAGCTACATTATCAAGTTTTGACGAATCAACATGTGTAGTGAATAAACTTTTAGCCCTTAGTGACATTCTTTACTTGTTAATGTACTTTTTATGTGATCTCCTACATCAGTTCATAATTAGCAGTGCACAGTCTTCTAAAGGGAAACGGTTGTTAGTACTTCATTTTTTCGATTTAAACATCAAGTGAAAGTAGCGAAACTGTAATCTCGTGGCACACAATCCCTTTTAAGTGGTACCCCTCCGACGCCAACTACAGTTCTAGACCGGGATAATATGGTTCTCAATTTTTAAAACGTTAAAGTTTCTCAGATTCCTATGTCAATTGAGAACCTGATAAGTCTTGATCATGATACAAGGTAATCACTATGATCATATCGATCATAAAATTGGTGGTCTTTTAGTTGCAATTATCTATAAGACAACACAAAATCGGAGATAAAACCTAATGTTTCGGATATCGTTCGCAGAAGAGTTAATCCGTTGCTCCATCGAAATCTGTTTTTGTCATTACCTTTTTGGTTAGAATTCCAATAGTAACATTTCCGATAGTAAACTCTCTTATGTCTAACGGTTGCACGAGGTGCTCATTTCAATAAAGGAGTAAGAAGTATTATGGGGAAACCAACCCAGTGTACCGTGCTCCCTAGGCCATTATGCTACCCTATTTGCCTCGAAATTGTAAAGTGAACTGCTTTTCTCATATATGATCTATTAAATTATTTGTGAGGCACAACAGTTTCATTTCTGTAAGTGGTTAAGATGGAGTCTGTATATTCTACAAACGGTATTTTTTGTCTTAGATGGCTATTGGTACAACTTAAAATGTCGGCTAGAACATCTAAATAGTAGGGTAGTTGTTGTAATTATGTACTGTCAAATTTAATTTAAGACACAAATTTTATTATTTTAGATGCTTTCTAATCCACCAACCTCTAGTACCTGCTAGTAGTTCGGTTCTTATCTTTGCTAAAACTACTATGGATAATTTAGCATAGATAAGAACCAAACTAGCAGCGGATACTAGCGGTATTAGTTGCTTTCCAATCGACCAACCACTAGTACTCGCTAGTGATTTGGTTCTTATCTTTGCTAAATCAACCATAGTAAATTTAGCAAAGATTAGAACCGAACTACTAGCGTTTTCTAACGGGTACTAGCGGTTGGGTGATTGGGAAGCTAACTATCACTATATATAAGCTAACTATCGTGTATCGGATGATTGGAAATTTAAAATTTATATTTTTATTTGATTTTAGGCCAAGCTGTCGAATGCATTTGCCTCAAAGAATCTAGAACTATTTAAATTAGCTTTGACGAGAGGAGCAGATGCCGGTTTCGTAGACCCGAAAACACACTTATCAATTTTTAATGTAATATGTCGAAAACCAGGCAGCGCACAGTTCATTAGGTTGTGCATCGAAGATGGACACTGTGATGTGAATCAAGTAAGAAAATTAAATTTGTATGCACAGTCAATTCGGGTGCATTTTAACGTGTGAATTATTTTTCTAATATAGCAAAATGAATACAATATGAAACGACCAATACACTTTTGTGTCGAATCGAAAGATATAGGCAATTTAACCGAGCTACTTAATTACAACCCCGATGTGGACGCGCAGTTCGAAACGAAAACGCCTATCTATTTACTGTGTAAGGATTTAACGAATGACAATGTTTCGAAAATTTTCGACTGCATCAAAATGTTACTGAAACATGGCTGTAATGTTAATATTGCCGATCGTGCAAGTGTAACGCCTATCTTGTTATTGGGATACTCGAACGTATTTGGCGTCGAAGAAATCATTAAGTATATGCTCGACAATACTGTCGTCGATCTAGACAGATTTCGTAATGGCGAAGCCCGGAATACATTAGTTGCAAAATATCCAGACATGGCATTGCCAGGAAAAATCGAAGGATTAGTAGATTTTCATTATTTAAAAGGACTGCTCAAAGAGCACAAAGAAGAATTGTTCGTTAAAACACTTCAGTCGTTCATAGACAATGGTGCACTTGATACAGCTAGCAAAATGGATATGTTGCACAAGGACTATGGGGATGGTAATTTGCTACAGATTGCGACACAGGAAGGTTTATTGTTGGCCCTTAAGGTTTTAGTGCCAAATGTTGAAAATGCAATGATCGCTAAACCAAACATCAATTCCCCACTGGTAATCGCCTGTTTAAGTGGCAACTGCGAGATTTTACAGTATTTACTCAAAGAGCTCGACATCGATCGCAAACAGGACGAACCACTATTAACGTTCGTCATTAAAGAATTTGGCTGTGTTTCAAAAGGTCATCAATGCGATTTTAATAAATGTTTTAAAATTTTACTAGCCGATAATCGTATTAATATCAATAAAACGGATTCGTTGAATTGTACGGCGCTGCATTATGCCGTGCTAAATAAAAACGAAGGGGCGATTAAAGCTCTCCTACAAAAGGGCGCTTATATTGGAATAAAAAATATATTTCAGGATTTTCCGATATCCAATATTAATCCATCGATATTGGAAGAATATTTCGATTCGTGCATCAAAACTAACGGTCTGCGACCGAACGATAAAAAGTACGAGATTATTTTTGATTATTCATCGTTGGTGCCCGATCAAGTGCGACTCGACGACGAAGACGCAGGATTAGATGATAAACCAATGAGCTATATAATAGGCCGGTGTGCCCAAGAAATGGTGCCGATCGAGTATATGGCCAAAACTCCGGAATTGAAACGATTAATAAAACATCCGTTAATTTCAAGCTTCTTGTGGTTGAAATGGAATCGTTTGGGTTTCATATTTTATACTAATTTTGTCGCTTATTCGATATTTTGTATTTCGATGATCCTATATTTGGTATTTTGTTATGGCCACGATGTACTCAACCCCATCGAAACAGGTTTATTCGTTTTGTACTGCCTTGGTGTAATATATGTAACAATGCGGGAGTTAATTCAGATGTTCATGTTGTCGATCGGTTACTTCAAGTTGCTTGAGAATTATTTAGAAATGGTTTTGATTGGCATTTCGTACACTGTGCTTCTTGTCCGCGACATTTCAAATGACGAGTTTAGACGAGCACTTGCCGCTGTTGCAATACTTTTGGCCGCTACCGAATTCTCAATTTTGGTCGGATCTTTGCCCATCACGTCTATCTCAGTACATATGGTTATATTGAAAACAGTTTTGTTCACTTTCATGCAAAGTTTCGGATTATACTCGATCTTTATTATTTCGTTTGCGCTGTCATTTTTCATCTTGCTCGGGCCAAAAGTGGACAGTGATAGTGGGAAATTCGATAGTCCGTGGACCTCAATTATTAAAACGATCGTTATGTTCACTGGGGAGTATGATGCGGACAATATAGTATTCAATGGCAATCCCGTAATCTATACCGTTTTCATCGTATTTGTGTTCTTCATTTCGATCGTTTTATTAAACTTACTTAACGGTCTGGCTGTTAACGACACGACTCTAATTAGATCCGAAGCCGAGCTCACCGCCTTTATATATCGCGCTAAACTATTGACGCGCTACGAAAAAGCTATGTTCGGCATACCAAAAGGACCGAACTCTTTTTTTCATCGCGTTCACAAATGGGTGGTGAAAAAATTTACGGCTAATCGTGTCTCGATATTTCCGTCTTATTTACCGTCGAATAAATTAATTGTAATGCCGAATGTCCAGTATCAACTTTATGTATCACGCAAATTAGACGAAATAATCGAAATTGGGGAAAACGAAACTACCGTACGTCAAACAACAAGGTCAGACCAAAACGTACCCTTACTATCATTATGCAATCTATGTTGCCTGTTTGGCAAACGATGGGCTAAAATGGATGACCAAATTTTGAAATCTGCCCGACAGGTATTGGATAGTGAAATCCGTCCCCACGAGGAGAAAGAAGAGGAAAAGGAGGTTAATCGTCGACTCGACCAATGCGAAAAATCAATTGAGTCCATTTTAAGTGCAATCAATCGGGGCACCAGTCAAAACTTGGATGTTTAAGTGTATGTATAATCCGCTTGGAAAGTTAATTAAATATTGTAATTTAAAATAAATATTTTATAATAAACCTAAACCTATTCGTTATTTCACATTTCAGTGACGATTTCACCTTCTACTTCATTGAGCATTCTAAATGGCCAATCTCTCCGCATTAACAGACGTTGTTTCACCAGTCTCTATTCAAAGTATAAATCTTTTCCATTTGTCAGTGATTCTTTCCCTTCCACATCTGCAACATCTTACTGTTTTATACGAACGTACGTCACGAACACCGTTGATGACTGTCCACTCCTAGCCATCATCGTTGATGACTGTGTCCACTCTTGCAATGGCTCCGTAACCCTCTGCTTCCTAGTTTTGAGCTGTATGCGGTGGAGAGTATGCACCTGATTGTCTCCGCTCCTTGCCTCTTTGCGTAGTTCCGTTGAAAGTGAGTATCGGCTAGTTGTTTCTGTTGTTCCTTTTTTTATCTTGTCTCTGATTCGATTTTGTTGGAGTTCGTGAGATCGATTGATTGAATCAAATTTTGCCTCATCGTGATTTTTCTTCACTTCGTCTCTGCGTTTATTCATAAGAGGCTTCCAATCTGAGAAAATAATGACGAGATGAAAACAGTGAAAACACTACATCGAGCGAATGGACTAGCGAGATGCTTGTGTCTTAACTATATGTATCGTGGGTCTGGAAGATGCAATTCGTGGGTCACAGTCCCGAGACGTGACACTTGAAATCGTGTAATTATGGAGTAGCATTCGATTCAATTAGTGTCAAAATTATTGAGTGATAAACTCTGATATCAAGGTTTGATCCAAAAGTTGGGTTGTCGATCGTGTAACAATTGAGATTTTTCACTAGCAGTCGGAATGGAACGAAATGTAAACAAAAAGGTAAGTAGCGCCTCGTCAGCTTGTAACCCATCTACCACTAGCTTCTTGAGCGATGTTTTAAATATAGGAACACACCGCTCAGCTTCCTCATTCGATGAAGGATGAAAAGGGCCTGGTGTGAGATGTACGATGCCGTTTTTGGTACAATATGTATGGAACTCTTTGAGACACAAATGACGTTCCATTTTCACGCCTTGTCATGCAAATCTACGTATATTCTTTCCCACGGACGATGTGGTGAGTGCCAACTGGAAAATTCTCGTGAGGAATTAGCTGAAACCACCTTCCAAATGAAACTTTTTACTTTTCTCTCGATGGTGCGATAAATACCGGGCCACAAACAAAGACGTCTTGCTAGTTATTTTGTTCGTACGATCCCCCAGTGTCCTTCATGTAACATTGACAATACTTTTTCTTGCAATGATTCTGGGATCACGACACGTAATGACTTGTCTGTAACAATATTGCACCACGATGATAGTTAAATGAAGCATTTCCCATTCTTTTGGTAAAACGTCAATTGTTAAACGTTTCTGAATGAATTTAGACACTTTGCTTAGTTGCCAATCTCTTATTGTTCCCAGCGTATAACTTCATAGTCTATGGGAATATACGGGAATAGTCAAATTTGTGACGGGACAGAGCGTCTCCATTGCAATGTTTTGATGTTGCCCTGCGTATCGAATTGTGTAGTTATACCGCATTAACGTGATTATCCAGCGCTGCAGCCTCTGGATAGTCATAACTGGAAGTTTTTTTTCGGGACGGAAAAGTCTTACTAACGGTTTATGATTCCTTAAAAGCTCAAAATAACGGCCATCGAGATACTGTAAAAACCTCGTGCACTCAAAAATAAAAGACAGAGCTTCCTTTTCTATCTGAGAATATCGATGCTGATGTTCATTTAGCGTTTTTGATGCGAAAGCAATGGGTTTTTCCGGTGAAATATCACAGCTCTCACTCCATGATTGGAAGCATCGGTAGTACAAAAGGTTAATCGTTCCAGAAGTGAACAAGTTTGGTAGCTTCCACAATTCCTTTTTTTTATGGCTTGGAACGAACGTTCTCTTGACTCATTTCAATCAAAGTCTTCGTGTCTATGCAACTTGTCGTTCTAGGCAAATCTAGCAAAAATTTGTCCTTAAATATTTACCAGATAGTTGGTGCGCTAGCAATGCCGAGAAGCATTCGTTGAAATCTATATAAACCTACTGGTGTGACGAAATCCTGCGAACCAATAGGAATTTGAAGGTACGCCACAGCTAGATCAATTTTCGAAAATAATTTTTCTTTTTTCAGCTTATGAAGTAATTCATCAGCTCGAGGAATTGGATACTGTTGTATCTTCAGTTGTGGGTTCACTGTCACTTTGAAGTCCCCACAAAATCGAATAGATGAATCTGATTTTGTAACGGCCTCGATTGAAAGCTGCCCATTGACTACTATATTGCAATGACTTCAATACTCATATCGCTCGACTAACCGATCGATTTCGTTTTGTAGTGCTGCCATTTTTGAATTGTAATTCGTTTTAGCTGCACTGCGGCATTCCCATTGTATGCTCACAATTTCTTCGTTGTAGGTTTGTACTTTGGTTTCTTTAATCTGTCGATAACCGTTGATCAAGACGATTGAAGCTGTTGCCTTGGTGTCGAATTGAAACTCTATTGGAATATTAGTGATAATAACTTTAATAAATATCTTGTGGTCAGCTCGGGTATAACGTACCTTTGATTTGGAAAATTGACCCTACTACTGATAAACTTGATTTGTCTTGGGCGTGGCCCGCAGTCGTTGTGTCTGGCGACTTCAATTGATAAACTCCAAGTGATTGGGATAGATTCCTTCCTTTCTCTTCCGGCCGGCTGATTTGACTTCAAAATGAATGGCTTTTGTCTACCTCGAGTAGACGTGCAAACGGATTGGATGTGTCCGATTCATTGCTAGTTAAGAAATCGGCAATTTTGTCTGAGATGCTTACTAACCCCACCCGCCAGGACATGATCGAAGCTGTTTTGATGTACGACAGACTTGCCAAAGTTGTCCACTCGAATTACGGTTAAAATCGGTAGATTCTATGTTGCAATCGACTCCGATTTGAACAATCTGATGGAGAATTACAAATGCATATTGTTACAAGTGCACACTATGGTTTTTCTCAGTGTACATTTTTTTGCTGCGGGGCTTTTGAGATAGTGTGTAGAAATATGCTTGAATAGAGGGTTAATTATAAGACTCAATGGTAATTAAGTTGTTTCGATTTCATGGAGTATTATATTGATGGCAGATGTACTGGCGTTTCCGTTTTAACCGACTGTTTGGAAAATTCCAATTAATTTGGTGTTTTGAAATTCATATTAGCGGATTTTATAAAATCTCTATAAATTGGAATTTCATAATCGCCCCACAGTACTATGATATAATCGTGTGGGGCTATTATGATAATCCTATAGGAGTAAGGTTTTGATTTTATATGACCCGTCTGTATCTTTAATATACAAAGCGTTTATCTAGATTTTTCTTTTGAAATCCTCATCTCAAAACCATACTGATCAATCCGACACATTTTTCGTCAAACCAAGAAAGTAAACCCGTACACTAGAATAGTTTGGGTTGCTCTGGATGAGATGGTGGATTTGATATCGATTACAGGATTACGTCGTGGATGTTAACTTCAACTTGTTCCAAAAACTTCTAGTGGAGTGAAACAGTTTATTAACAGAGTGTAATGTGAAATTTTCGTATCAGGTTACAGGTATCTGCTAAGAGAAATTTTCATGATATAGTTGTGTAGACATTATCGGCGATATTGTTAAGTGAGACCAGAGGTTTTTGATTTCAGTGAGAAATGTTTACCTTGAAAAAGATCAGGGCATCGATTTTTATTTACGATTGTGTTCTAGTTCAATTGTGATATTTAGAATATAAGAACCGTGTAATCCAAGCTTTCTATATGTTATAGAATATTCCAACGTCTTCTAAGCTCTATAGCTCACAAATCTCAGTAACAATAATTATGGTAACGAGCTATGATGATATTAGGCCATACGCAAGGATTTAGTCAGGAACGAGCTGTAGATTTACTCAACACGACACAATATGCAAGACTCTTTACGAAATGTGCGAACCGAAGCAAATAATAGAACTCGGAATTTCGGAAACCAACTTCATAACAAAGTGAACAACTCTTCAACTCGCAAATAGTACTACTGTTCCTAATAACGCTTGTTAAGCCAAAAACGATATTACATTCCCAAATTGGCATTTGGCTGCTAGCACATAGACATAATATATATGCAGAGCTTCTACGGCAAACAAACTAAACAAGCATTTCATCACCCTCGAAGCAGAGAAAAAAACGAAATTGCTCTGTTATTCAAGGGTCTCGGGTTTGATTTCCGGTGGTCACGATTGAGTGTTTTTAATTTATGGATTGAAACGTGAGCCCGAGTTTCATTGAATCCTGAAACAATTTCAGTCGTTTTTAATTTTTAATAAGAAAACGCGAGCGGATATAAATCGGTCACACACTGAGCAAGACTCTGATTTACATAACTGGAATATCATTGAAATAGGATACACGAGAAAAGTTGGAAGGTCAACAATGAACTGAATGAGAACGGTGCTTGTCAAAGTGAATGACATTGATAGAACATGGGGAGAATTGAAAACAGAAATCCGTATTAGAGTCAGTTGATCAATTTGAGTAGATGCCCTAGGCTCTTAAATTGGAGAAGAGGCGCATACATTTTTCTAAGGCCTTACGGTTCATACTGTATATCCAACAATTGGTGCATTATCTTGGGATTAGTAAAATATTTTCAGATACACAATATGGCTTCTGCGAAAGCCGTTCCACAACCGATCTCTTGACGTATGTTGTAAACAAATGGAATCTCGCCCTTGAGCACCACGGAGACCACATCGCAATCGCTTTGGATATATCCAAGGCTTTTGACAAGGTGGCATGAGAATCTCATCAAGAGAATCTCATCAAGAGGATTTCTCAAAGACCAAAAGATTAACGTTGTGTTAAAAGGGAGATCATCAACGACACACTCTCCAAATGCCGGAGTCCCTCAGGGATCAGTTTTGTCACCAACTTTGTTTTTGTTATACATTAATGACTTGTTGGATAGCACTGTGAACTCTTATCACAGATTTGCCGATAATGCAACATCGCACGCTTCTATTTCATTCGAGGTCTATTCATACTCCGTCAGAGTTAAACGGTAAACGGCTGGAAGTTGTCACTTTTTTGTGGTAAAAGGCCACGTTTTCGTAGGTTGTGACTCAATTCTTGAAGGTTGTGACTCAATTCGTCTGCTTGATGTTCAGATTAGCAACAATTTAAAATAGAATGAACACATTATCGCATTGGCCAAATCAGCTTCACGTAAACTCGGGTTCCTCAATAGATGCAGACGATTTTCAGATCGCATCAGGATCTCCCGATATATAAAACCTTCATTAAACCTTGTAAAGAATATTGCTGTCCAGTTTTTGGTGGAGCATATGACATTGCTCTCCAGTTGTTGGATAGAGTTCAGCGGTGTGCCATCCGAAAAATACGAATACTAAATGTTCTGCAGAATTAAAGGAAAAAATACCACCATTTGTTACGCCAGGACAGGTAACACGAGGAACGGTCAGTATAGGTTTACGGTTAAGCTGCCAAAAACCTCAAACTGAAGTGGCAAATTCATTCTGCTTGACATGAAGGACAGCGCGATCGATGCAGAAGCTCTGACAGTTACAAGGAGCTAGGACTGCCTAAAAGTCCGCCCTGCACACAACTAAAGCTTATATGGAAAAAAAACAACTAGATAAGATCAGAAATTTATGATTCGAAAGACGTTTTATGAACAACTAATGCATTAAAACGTTTCAGCCAGTCTACCGTCTTTCTTTGAACAAAAGAACCGATCCTTCTATTACAGATAATTTTTTTGCCAAATTTTTGAAGTTGGCAATATAATTTGAAGAAAAGGATTTCCGAATAGAAGGACACGTCGTCCTTCTAATTGAATTTAAGGACCGAAATTGTAAATTGAAATTTTACCGCCCAGGTGGCGCAGTGGTTAAAGGCTGTGGCAGTTGGAGCGGGAGGAACCGGGTTCGAATCCCGATAGGGGCAGGGATACAAAAGGGATTTTTCACCACTTCATTACGATCGGTGGTGTGAATGAACACAACTGTGACCCCCTGTTGTAGTGTAGAATCCATGGGCCGACCCATCTTCCATGTCAGTACTATAGACTGGCATGCAGCTATGCAATGTGCAGATGGTTAGGTTATTATTGCGTCTTCAGGTGATTTTAAATCCATGACAGATCGAAATAAAGTCGTTTCTGTCATGTTATCTATTGGCCAGTATCATTCTGAAAGGTCCTCATCAAAATAAAAAACTTGCATTAAGTTATTCTCATATACATAGTATATGATATAGCCAAATTGACAATCACAGGTAAATATCCTTTACCTGTGATTGTTGATTTGGCTTCGCTTTCAAAGTAACGTGGTACTTGATCTATATTTATCACGTTTTCAGCATTAATATTTTTCTCGTGAATTTGTTGAAATATTTGCTCGTGAAATTTTGTGATAATATTCAGTACATTATGAGGTAACTGCCGCGTTGATGTTTGGCGCCTTGATACTAACGTAAATCGTTTTTTAAAATTTTCAAGCCATCCTTTGGTGGTCTTGAATTCTTTATAGTCCGGCCTATCTTCGCTTGCAAATAAACCAGAACTTAAATGTTTTGCTTTTATTTGAATGTGAATGTGTTATATTGTGAGTCAATTCTTGTTCCTATGTCTAACCCCCTCAATCATAAATTACTCCAGTTCTTTAAATTGTTCTTTCCTCCTTCCACCTGCAAGCCGTCTCGCATTTTTGATAAATACATCTGGTTTGTAAAGGAGTTCGTTAAACATCTCTTTTTGGCTATACCATCTCTTCAGGTTTGTAACGGGAACACTATTTTCGTTTGAAAGTTGATGGAACCCAAAAATGTTTTTTTATATTTGCTAATTATGTTAAGTTTTTGTTGCATTTTGTATGATTTTCTTGATTTTTCATGTTTGCCGACATTCTTAACTATGTATTTCAAAATAAATATTAATAATAAATCAAATAATATTATTTTTACATTATACCTTATTAAAAAATCGTACGTTGAAATTTTAAAATCGACTGGTAATGGAATGGCGACGACAAGAATATCCACATTCTTTCTCTTTCCACAAATGTCATTGCTAAAAAAATTATGCCTTCGTATACTTTGTGTTATTGTTACTGCCTTTAGAAAAACTGTTTCCATATGAAACTGTGGCAGGAAATTGAAGCTAAACGAAATAGTAAAAATCGCCCAGGTGGCGCAGTGGTTAAAGCTGTGGCAGTTGGAGCGGGAGGTACCGGGTTCGAATCCCGATAGGGGCAGGTTGCAAAAGGGATTTTTCACCACTTGATTACGATCGGTGGTGTGAATGAACACAACTATGACTCCCTGTTGGAGTGCAGAATCCATGGGCCGACCCATCTTCCATGTCAGTACTATAGGCTGGCATGGAGCTATGCAATGTGCAGATGGTTAGGAAAACCGGACCTATAGCCGTACGTCCTCGATTTGGCTGCAAAGCGTAAGGTTAGGACGTAAATAAGCGAACCGCGAAAGAGTTGGGAGTGCCTTGAGCCCCAAAACAGATGGCATAGAAATAAACGAAAAAAAAAAATAGTAAAAACAATTTTCGATTTATTTAATAAAATCGACCATGTTTGTGCAAAGTTAGTTGTGTCAAATTTTATACGAATACCAAGACTAGTCATTTTAAACGAATAAACGGACCAGTGGTACTTTTATTTGAAAGGAAGGACCAGTCCTTGTTTTCGAGGCAAGACGGTAGCAATATTTTATTAAAACTCACCATATATACAGTATCAACAATGATAAGTTTACTTATTGTAATACAGTCTGCACAGTTCCTATCCGGATTATTAACGATTCAGACGTGGATCAACATTTAATTCGACCACAATTTAGTTTAACTGCAGTTTATACAATTCACTCAATAAATTAGTACGATTAACCGCTCTCAAAGACACTTTTTGGCAGATACCACTCGACCAACAATCTAGAGATAAGACAGCGTTTACGATTCCTGGGCGGCCCTTGTATCAATTCAAGGTCATGCCTTTTGGACTGTTCAATGCACCCCAAACATTATGCCGTCTTATGCACCGGGTGATACCTTATCAATTGCATGACAAAATATTTGTTTACCTAGGCGACCTCCTAGTAACATCGAATACTTTGGAAGAACATTTTACACTCTTGGCACAGGTCGCATAAACCTTGACAAAAGTCAATTTGTTTTAAGAGAGGTTAATTACCTTGGATACGTAGTGGGAAACGGGTGTCTTCACACAAACCCTGAAAAGTGCAAGGCCATAATGGATTTTCCAACACCAAGAACTAGCAAACAAATTTGGCGTGTTCTGGGGATGTGCGGGTGGTATCGCCGTTTCATAAAAAATGTCGCCTCGTAAGCTGCACCGCTTACGGACCTTATCGGGAAATCATCTAAAACTAAATGGTCTACTGCTGCAGAAAATTCTTTCAACCTACTAAAACAAGCCTTATCCTCGGCTCCAGTCTTGGCCAACCCAGATTATGGTCGTCCGTTTTTTATACAATGTGACGCTAGTACTGCGGGCGTTGAAAGCGTACTTTTTTAGATCGATGCGGAAGGTGGTGAACATCCTATAGAGTATATGTCTACAAACTAAACTCGGCTCAAAGAAATTACTCTGTCATCGAACTTGAGTGCTACGCAACGGTACTAAGCGTTCAAAAATTCCGACCGTATATCGAGGGATATACTTTTACGCTTTAAACCGATCACGACAGTTTACGCTGGTTAATGTCGCAGAACGATCTATCTGGGAGACTTGCTAGATGGAGTCTTAAGTTGCAGGCTTTTAATTTCCAGATTGGGTATCGAAAAGGATCCGTCAATATAGTTCCAGATACACTTTCACGTGCTTTATGTGAT
This sequence comes from Tipula lateralis, assembly GCA_963932295.1. Classification (NCBI taxonomy): domain Eukaryota; kingdom Metazoa; phylum Arthropoda; class Insecta; order Diptera; family Tipulidae; genus Tipula; species Tipula lateralis. The sequence continues at coordinate 158,424,775 of OZ010737.1, forward strand.
GAATTGCATTCATCAGTGTATGACATGACTCCCGGTAATTTTCGACCACATGACTAGTTTTCAAGTCAGATAGAAACTTTTAATCGTGTTAATCATTCAAACGATCTTCCGTGTGTAGACAGTGTAGTCAAATCTAGTGAGGTGCCTGTTCTCCACCTGGACCTGAATTCACCTGCTTTCTTGACTGAAGAATATCTAAATCAAATTAATTCTATTAAGAATTCCAAAAATTCTAATCATAATTTTCAAATACATGATAATAAACTATTGATCTGCCCTTCTTTTGGTTCGCGATATACTCACAATGATATTTCCGAATAGAAGTTAGTGGTACCAATTTCATTAACACCATCTCTCATTGAACAAGCCCATGTGCCTCCAACCTCAGCGCATTCAGGAGTAGCTAAGACTTTGGATAGGTTGCAACGACAATTTTATTGGCCTCGTATGTCTCTTCATGTTAAAGAATTTATTTCTAAGTACACAAAATGTAAAATGAATAAAGAGATAAATTTTTCCACTCGACCAACCATGGGAGTTCCAGAAGAATCCACCCGACCGTTTCAAAAACTCTTCGTAGATTTCCTAGGACCATATCCACGGTCAAAGCATGGCAATTCCTGTATAGTAATTGTATTAGATCATTTCTCTAAAATTATATTGGTTGAACCATTGAGGGAAGCGTCTGCCTCTTTGCTGTGTAATTTTCTTTAAAATGAAGTGTTTCTATTATTCTTCGTTCCTGAAGTTGTTACTTCAGACAATGGCAGACAATTCGTTTCGAAGATGTTCCATGAATTGCTCGATAAATATAAAATCTCGCACATCCGGACCCCTGTCTACTCTCCACAAAGTAATGCTTCCGAACGAGTTAATCGAACATTGCTCCAGAACATGATCACAACGAATGGGATATTCATTTACAAGAAGTAGCAGCCGCCTTACGAAATGTTGTACACGATTCAACTCGTTATTCCCCACATTATTTAGTGTTTGGCCAACATATGTCTTTGCATGGAAGTGATTATGCCATGCGGAAACTTTTATCCGAAGTTGACGCTAATGAGGTGCAATTAAGGTCTAAGCCCGATCGTTTAAATCTTATAAGAGATCAAATAATTCATTATCTGAAAGTCGCTCATCATAAGGTAGCTAAACGTTACAATCTTCGGAGTCAAAACCGAATCTTTACTCCTGGTCAGTCAGTTTTTATAAGATCGTTCGTTCAAAGTGACGCCTCTAATAAATTTTCAGCCAAACTAGCTGCCTAATTCATTCCCGCTATAATAGAATCTAGACTGAAGATGGTAATGTAGCCTATGTCGTTAAAAATCCAACTGGGAAAGTATTAGGTACGTTTCACGCGAAAGATATTCGTCCTTAGCATTTAGTCAAGATTGTTTTATTAGTATATATTTTTTTTAACACTGAATCATATTATCTAGGCCCGGCTTAACGAGACTGTTTCTCGGGTTTGGGTCGTCCCCACGTTTGAAACGAAGCTCGCGTTGACCTGCGTTCCCTGATCTGCTTTTTATTTATTTTCTAACTTGGTATTGTTAATATTTGTGGATTTGTATGGAATTTTTGTTTGATTGTATTTTGGGATGAGAAAAAGAAAACTTGATAATTGGGTGAGAGTTAATCAGTTACTTGGGTGAAGCGATGATAGACAAGTTACTATAGACAAAAAAAATAAAAATAAAATAATTAGCTGTTTAAAAGGCTTGTGATAATCACTTGATAGACTCCCTTGTGCTATAACGGAGAGAAAAAAAGTAATATGTTTTAACAATCATATGTTAGTAGTTTGTGGATTTCACATCCTATTGCTTATCAAACCTGAATATTTGAAAATCGTGGATTCTATGTGGAATCGAATTAAAAATAGTTAATATATGTACATATAAATATGTATATAGATACATGACGGTTAAAAAAAATGTATTTATAAAGATGGTGTTTAATGCGGTAAAGTTAACCTTAACACTAGTCAAAGTGCTATAGTGAATCATTGTTATCACTTAAATCGAGAAAATCGAGTGTAATGAAAATTCAAACTTCAATATTAACAATATACTAATGTTTAAATTAAGTAACTTAAGTTTAATTAATATAATTATAAACATTAATGAATGAATTAAGTAAATCAATCAAATTAATAAATCATAAAAAAAATAATAATATCTACGGCATTATTTGGAATGGTCAGTAATATAATAAAAACTAAAATTCACGATAACGTTATCAATCCACGTTGTAACAACAATCAACACCCGGGATACAAGTAAACCAACATTTATTGTACATAATTTTAGTTCTAATTTTATTAATTTTTTATCATATCTCTTTATAATTTCATGCTTTATATAGTGATGGGTATTTTAAGTTTATAATTAAGTTTAGTTTAGTGTTTGAGTTCATTATAATGGACTTTCTTTAATTTAAGTTTTATTAATTTTCTATAATTTTTTTTATTTTCGAAAAAGATATAAATATAATAATGTATAGATAGTCAGTACTAGGTTGAGAGGATGAGTTGTAGGTATATAAGTATAGGTATCCAAAAAAAATATAGTCTGAATTTCCCTGTAGCGGTCTATCGGTGAACTTATATACGATTTGGAAACACCCACCCCAACACCATGAGCTTTATCCGGCCAGAGTCGACCGCTCCAAATCTAATAAGTCACCATTTCTGTTAACTTCCGTTACTCTGGTCACGGAAATGTTACAGTGGCTTGCCACTGGTGAGGGCTGTCACTAGTCTTTAAACGCCTTAAGAATTTACTGGTTAAAATAAAATTATTGATTTAGCACTACTTAAATACAAATCAGTGGGATTCTCGATCTTTCCATTCCATTTGCAACAGTTAATCGAGATGTTTCAATGCGTTATTTTTATTTAAGAATTCTGGGTTAACTATAGATGAATATATGTAAGAAACATATATTCATCTATTTTAGAACCACCCAGCAAAAGAACAAAATTATATGTAAATTTTTAAAATTGTAATCTCAAAGTTTATATAAAGTAATCTGGTCAGTACGAAAATTACCTTTACTGCTATCTAGTGGTGGTCACTAATTTATATTTAAGTTTATTTCTTTTGTTTTGTAAAAATTTTGGAAAACAATAATTTCTTTTTCTCTTGTTTATCGAGACTCCGAGTTGTGAACAACTAAATACAATAAAATATTCGAAAAACATTTTTTTATAATATTATTTTGGATTTGTGAGCAACCCAATTAAGATAAATTATACTAAATATTTGGTGCCGAAACCCGGGACAGGGAATAAACCTTTAAAACAAAACAAAAAACAATCCATGAGGTGTTAGAAGACATCACATAATCACGTGGAAAAGGAAAACCAACCGAATACGTTTTCATCAATTATCCACAAGACATTCAGCTAAGTATCATTTTAAGATCTATAATTTATAATAAAACTAATTATTTATTATATATACGCTGAATTGTTAATTCTAAAAAATAATTTATGGATAATTAATCGTAATTCGTCATTCTTTTTCCATCTCTGAGTGCTATTTATTTGTTGTTTTTTGTGGTCGTAAACTTACGTACATTCGATTAGCCCAAATAAAAACAAGTTTCTATTGTGGTTCGTGAAAATTCCACGTGCTTTAAGTTGAAGTAAATCGGTGTCGCAGTGTTACAAACAATTTATTAAACGAGCTAAATTATATTGTGTGAAAGTGTATAAAAGAAAAAAAAAATAACGTGATGGATCGAGATCTTCGTAAACGTAATAGAGTGATTGGTCAAATGGACGCCATTTTAGCATTCGCTAAGAAGATCGATATCAACACTACCGAGAATGCTATACGGCCACGTCTGGTTGATTTGATCAAACATCGTGACGAATTTAATGATATCGAAATTGAGCTTCATGAATATGACGAGTATGAGTCAGTAACAACGAAAATCACTACTCAGTATTACGAAACACGAGCATTATTAGAAGACGCGTTGGTCAGTCGAACAGGAATAACCATGGCCCATGCTAAGACCAATGATGAGTTAAACGAAACGCTGGAGACCTTTGTAAATCAGCAGAAAACCTTCTATGAATCATTAAATAACACGTCGACGATGAAACTCCGAAAAATAAATATCGAGCCGTTTAGCGGCGACTACCGAACTCGGCCATCGTTTCGAGACATGTACACCAATGCCATACATAACCATCCTAATCTGAAGGGTTCCCAAAAGCTACAACAACTGAAGGGTTTACTACGGGGTGAGGCGTCTAGCTTAATTCGACAGATAACAACTACTGACCAGAATTATGAGGAAGCGTGGCAAAAACTTACATCTCGTTATGACAAACCAAAACCCATTGTATCAACTCTGATACAACAGTTTCTCGATCAGAAAACATGTAAAACCACCAATTATTCCGATCTGCGACGTCTTTATAATCACTCAGACGAAACCATTCGAGCCTTGAGAAGCTTGGGTACACAGGAAGAGTCACGTGACCCTTGGCTGATCCACATTTTATTGCAAAAGGTCGACAACGAGACGAAACAATTATGGGCACGAGACTCGGTAAACAATTCACATCCCACCTTCATGGAATTTTTGGATTTTTTAAACATTCGATGTGATACATTGGAATCATGTAACATCCAATTTCAAAAACCATATACATCAGGAAATGTCAAAACGGTTTTGGTGGAACAATCGTCGAAACCATTATTATCGCCCAGAATCTGTTTCGCCTGTGAAAATGATCATTTTCTGTTTAGATGCCCAACTTTTCGTAACAGTAAACTCGAAGACCGAGTTATGTTAGTTAACGAAAAAAATGTATGCCACAATTGCCTTCGTAAAGGCCATACAACCAATAAATGCTTTTCAAAAACGTCATGTCTGATATGTAAGCATCATTCTCTTTTGCATTCCTCACCCAGCTCGATTAATAACAATAACCTTGAATTGACGGCTCCCGCACACAAGGACCAGTCACCTCAGCAATTAACTAATTTAAGTCTACAATCAACCAATTGTCTACCATCAACAAATTTTTCACAATCAACTCCGCCGCTATCAACAAACAATCACCAATCAACAACTCAGCCTCTGCTAGAAAGTAAATCTACACGCTTAATAGCTCCATCGCAAAACTATTTAATATCAAATGAAATATTTGAAAAAACACCGGTGCTCACAAGTATTCTTTTGCCCACTGCTATAATCAATGTCAAAATACGTAGTGGCGAATATTCACCCAAGCGCGAGTACTTCTGGATTCCGGGTCTCAGTGTAACTTTGTCACCGAATCTCTTGTTAAGCGCCTATAGGTCGAAAACGAACCAAATCCTCCATTCAAATTATCGGCCTAGCCTCATCAACGATCGGTACCACTAAAGGAAACACAACATTGGTTATTCAATCTCGATATGAACCAAAATTCGCCATCACATTAACCTCTCAGATCATCAAAACTATAACCTCTAAAATACCCGAAACTACATTCCGAACAGATGTTCATTCTCAATTACAGAAATTCGACCTCGCCGACCCAAAATTTAATGAAGCACATCCAGTCGATATGTTAATCGGCGCTGAACACTTTTTGAGATTGTTGGCAATCAAAAGATACCGATTCCGACTATGCCTTTACTTCATCAATCTCATTTTGGATGGCTAGTTGCTGGTAATATAGACTCATCGATTCAATTTAGCCACAAGACCAACTTGTTGGTGAAATCGTTAGAAGTGGACCCAGATGATATAAATTATCTCTTGAAAAGGTTTTGGTTAATCGAAGAACTAGTACATAATCCAACATTAGCAGTGTCAGAATCTGACTCGTATTGTGAACAATTATATACGGATACCACAACACGAACAAAAGATGGCCGATGGATAGTACATTTACCCTTCAAACATCCTCGACCAAGTTTGGGAAATTCATATACCAATGCAAAGGCTCGACTTTTGCCATGGAACGCAAATTTGCTCAAAATAAAAGTTTTCAGCATCAATATCAGGAGTTTATGAAAGAATATAAACAGATGGGACATATGAACTTAGTACAACCGTCAGATTTGCCACCCGAAGACAATGCTAAGTTCTACCTTCCACACCACGGAGTTCATAAGTCTACCAGCACCACCACGAAATTACGCGTTTTATTCGACGGGTCCTGCTTATCATCAACATCGGTATCATTGAACGACACATTACATATCGGTCCTAAACTCCAATTCGACTTATTCCGCGTTGTGGCGGACATTGAAAAAATGTACCGTCAAATCCTGATCCATCCTAAAGATACAAATTTTCAATTAATACTGTGGCGCAATAGTCCAGCTGAACAGATCCAAACTTACCGGCTACAAACGATTACCTACGGTTTATCGAGCTCGCCGTATCTTGCAATTCGAACGCTCCAACAAATAGCAACAAATACCGCTAATACGTATCAAGACGCGTCTCGAGCCATATGCCAGGACTTTTACATCGATGATCTACTGTCTGGAGCCGATAACGAAGAAATGGCGATAAAACTAAAAGATAATATCATCCAGGTGCTCCAACAAAACGGTTTTCAACTGCGGAAGTGGCGATCCAATTCGAAAAAGCTTCTAAATTCATTCTTACGCAACGATATTGAATCTACACCAAAATTAATTGAGGGAAATGAAAATGTCAAAACATTGGGTGTGCTTTGGAACTCCGACAATGACACATTTAGTTTTAATGCCATCCTATCATCTCAAACTATTTGGACTAAACGAAAAGTGTTGTCCGAGATCGCTAAAATCTACGATCCACTGGGGTGGTTATCGCCTGTAGTTATCCAATTTAAATTGATGATAAAACGACTTTGGGTAAGAGACCTCGTTTGGGACTCCCAACTTAACTCTTACATCAACACCTTTACCAACAAATTTATCAACTAATTTACTAATCCAAAGATACAAATTCATTTATTTTGTGACGCATCGGAGAAAGCGTATGGCTGTGTTGCATATCTTCGCGCAGTAAATCAAAACGGAAACATCACCACTAACATCATATGCGCCAAAAGTAAAGTGGCCCCGATCAAACAAATTTGTATCCCAAGAATGGAATTATGTGGCGCGTTTCTGTTGGCTAAATTACTTTAAATAATTAAACACGAACTATTAACCGATGGGCAAACCGAGATAATAGCCTGGTGTGATTCTACCGTAGTCCTCAACTGGTTATCCGATATTCCAAGACGTTGGAAAACGTTCGTTGCCAATCGTACCGCTTATATACTCGATATTTTACCTCGAAATCATTGGAGATATGTAGCGACCAAGTCGAATCTTTCTGATTTAATTACGACAGGTTTAATCTCGTCGAAATTTGTTCACTCTACGTTATGGTTTAAAGGCCCAACATGGCTGTCACAGGAAGAACACAGTTGGCCAAATGGGAGCTGTTCTGCATTACCACAAAATGAAACATTGCTAGAACATCGATCCAATGTGTTCGTCACCTTACCAAATAATACTCCATCAATCGTTGATCAATTGCTGAAATCATGTTCAACCTATTTCAAAATAAAAAAATGCATGGTATATGTACTACGATTTTGGGAACATAGTGACGACCGAAGAGTTAACTCATTCAGAGGTTACGATTATTCGCTTAGTACAACAGCAACATTTTCGTAAGGAACTAGATGGCATCCGTTCAACATCAGGAGTACACAAGCAATCCCATTTGTCATCATTAGATCCCTTTAACGACGATATGGGTATCCTTCGAGTTGAAGGTCGTTTGAGCCATTCAAAATTGAAATATACAACCCAGTTTCCAATCGTACTACCACAATCACATGCTCTCAGTATATTAATAATCAAGGAAACGCATCACAAATTATTACATGGAGGAATTCAACTAGTACTCACCACCTTACGACAAAAATTCTGGATACTGAATGCCCGAAATAGTATAAAACAATTTATTCGAAATTGTGTTGTCTGTATTCGTCATCGCGCAACCAGTTTTCCGCCGAAAATGGGTGATCTTCCAAGCGTGCGGGTGATACAAAGCCGTCCATTCTCGAATTGTGGGATAGATTATGCGGGTCCCATCCAAATAAAAACTAGTCAATTACGCAATGCACCCTATACCAAAGCTTAAATCGCTCTGTTTGTGTGCATGTCTATCAAAGCGGTTCACCTTGAAATAGTAAACACTCTCGATACAGATTCCTTTATTGCCGCTTTGCGACGCTTCGTGGCTAGAAGAGGTTATCCTTCGACCATATGGTGTGATAATGGCTCCAATTTCATAGGAGCCAATGCAGAATTAAAACGATTACGTAACCAAATAATTAAACAACAAGATAACACTAACGTTTATAACTTTTGCTAACAGAATAATATTCAATTTCATTTCAACCCCTCCAGCGCACCTCATTTCGGGGGTTTGTGGGAGACCAGTGTTAAATCGGTGAAATTCCATTTAAAAAGAGTGACAGAGACGTCGAAATGTACATATGAACAAATGAACACTTTGTTAACGCAGATAGAGGCCATAATTAATTCACGTCCGCTATGGCGGCCCCACGACCAGGTGGACGACATAGCAATCTTAACCCCGGGCCATTTTTTAATAGGAGATGCACTGGTAGCCATCCCGGAACCGTCATTAAGCAATGTTTCCGACCGAACGCTCAACAGTTACCAAAATATCCAAAAACGAATTCAAGGCTTCTGGGATCGATGGCATAAAGACTATCTGTCTTCTCTTCAGCAGCGAAACAAATGGAAAAACCCAAATGCCGCTATTCAACTTAATGATGTGGTCATCATTAAAGACATAATTTTACCACCAACCTAATGGGCACTTGGCCGTGTATTATATGTGTATCCCGGTACAGATGGAATTGTACGAGTTGCTAAAATTAAAACTAACAATTCCGAATTTATCCGACCTGTCGTCAAATTAATTAAATTGCCGGTGGAACAGGAACGAACATCATCACCTATTCATCAAACACTTCGTCCATCCATTAAAACAAAACTATTCATTTATTTTGTTAATTAATTAAGCCAGTTCTATGTTAAGACAATTAATATTACCATTCGATAATTCCCTTAACAGGGAGGGACTATGTTAGAAACATATATTCATCTATTTTGAACCACCCAGCAGAAGAACAAAATTATATGTAAGTTTTTAAAATTGTAATCTCAAAGTTTATATAAAGTAATCTGGTCAGTACGAAAATTACCTTTACTGCTATCTAGTGGTGGTCACTAATTTATATTTAAGTTTATTTCTTTTGTTTTGTAAAAATTTTGGAAAACAATAATTTCTTTTTCTCTTGTTTATCGAGACTCCGAGTTGTGAACAACTAAATAAAATAAAATATTCGAAAAACATTTTTTTATTATTTTGGATTTGTGAGCAACCCAATTAAGATAAATTATACTAAACATATGCATCAGATGCAATATTAATTAAATTAAATAAAATGTCCCGAATACTCTCATCCCGAATCATTTGGGGTTTTACTGTATCTCAATATTTGTTAATTATTTATTAACGTTTATAAACAATTAATCATACTCACAATCCAATACTTACCTATGTCTTATAAAATTTAATTGTTAATTATTATTAATTAATCTCCATTCCACAATCCTGTATAATTAAAATCGCAATAAATTTAATTTTAAATTCATTATTTATTATTTTAAATTTTTCATTTATGTTTTTATATATGTATAACGATTTTAATTATTTTATTTTATTATAATATTATATACATTTTAAATTTAAATACAATAACTATAATTTAAAATACTAAAATTTTCTTTCATTTAAATAAATTTACATATAAATTTTTGTATTATTTATAATATATTTGTTTATACATATATTATTAATAGTTTAATAACTTTTTACATTAATTTTTTCTATTTATATAATAAATGTTTTATTTATAATTAAAAATAATTAATTTTTATAGAAATATTCCTGTTTTTTTTTGTTGTATTTATTTTTAATTTAAATCATAACAATAATGATAATAATTTCATATATTATTTTTATAAATATTTTTTTCTTTATTTATATTTAACAATTATATAACTATGATAATATTTATATAATAATAATAATAATTAGTATTAAAATAAATATGAATAAAATTGTTTTTTTTTTAATTTACGCATTTGGTAAAATGGAATATAAGAAAATCTTCTTGAGATTATTTAAAAGTAAATAAAAAACAGGTGGTTCGTGTTTTTTAGCAAATAAATTAATTTTTTAGGGCTCTTAAAAAAATTAATATGTTTGCTAAAAAAATAATATGTACACATAAAAATTGTTCTATAATTATAAAATTAATATTTAAAAAAAAAATTAAATAAACAATTGAATAAATATTATATTATGAGTTTAAATTTGTATAATTGGACGGCTTAGAAAATACAAATATGTGTTAATTAAAATTTTTAGAAAATGGTATTAAATTAATTAATTTTGAAAATTTTTAAATGCCGACCAAATAATTAAGTTGAACTTAACGTAAATATGATTTTATTTATTATGCATTTAAGTTATTCGATTGGTTGTGTTGCGTAGAAATAACATAGTTTTATGGTTTGTGTGTTTGGTGATTTGGGTTTCGTTTCTTGCAATATTAATTAAGTTATTTAAAAATTGTGACTAACATTATAGAGATAATAGAAATATATAAGATTTATTATACAACTATTTACTAGTAAAGTAGTTTTGACAGTTTAAATTTTAAAATTTTCAGTAAATTTATTTAAAAAAAAAACGAAAATTTGTTTATATTTGAGTTTAGGTTTTATAAAATTTTGGTTGTTGGTTGGTATATTTTGATTAATTAATTAGATTGTGGCCGGTTTATGTTGTCTTAACATATCTTAAGTTCTTAAGATAAGTTCTCAATTCTTCATTTTGAAAATAATACGATTTATTTTGAAAGTCAGCAGTTGATTATTTAGACACAAAGAACATACTTGCAGACAGACCCTATACACATTGCTTCCTTTTTCGGCAATAAAGGGCTGCTTGTAATCTCCCGAGTGCTGAAAGTATGTGTTCTTTGGTGTTGGTGATGTCTAGGCATTCTTTGGAAATATTACAACCCTTTTCTAATAAGTTTCACTATTGCGCAAGCTCATAATGGATGGTCACTTGAAAAAATTTATTTGTGTAATATGGGGCACCAACAATTTAAGAATAATTTTTAGAGATCACATGATCCAACAAGACCCACAGGTCGTTCAACTATCATCTCTTGTGCGCAATTTTAACTTAAAGGTTAAGGTAGAGGCCAATAAGCTAAGAATCATCCAACAGCTAAAGGCCAATATACAGAAGGAGTGACGGCCCTGAGACCTGAAATTCTAAGAAAAGTTATGTAAACTGCTCAGCAAACTATGGGCATCACTTCAAAGATACTTTCTTCTTCATTTTTTTTCTTCACATAATGAACAAATTTCCAAACGTCTTAATTTTAATAAATGTCAACGTAAAATAAAATCAGAAACAATTTGAAATGACATATTTCGATGTCACAAAAATTGGGAGCAAAATTTGCTCTTTGGTAGAATGAATATATATATGTATAAGAGCGAGAGATGCTATCTCTTCGATCCCTCAAGCGGTTACGTTGAGAAGTAGTAATGAGTTTAAGAAAGAGATGACTTATACAACCAACGAGCGAATTTAACATTTATAGAATGCATCGAGTGAAGCGAAACCATTTGGACTACAATAAAGTTCCACCAGTGGCAACTTGGCAAGCGGCTAATATTTCAGGAGTTATTGTACGAAATAAATAGGGTTGTAAGTTTGACTAAACTGTGGTCGTTTTAATTTTGATCTGCGTCTGATCCGGATATGAACCGAGGAGAATCGTAGTAGTATTATTTTTACGATTGAGACTCGAATTTGGATAGGTTTTCACTGTTACGAGAATTCTCGATTTGATTCCCTTCGTTGGCTAGGACATTAGATTCCAGTTCATTGTCTCCATCGTTGGTTTAAAGGATCTCATTTTGTGATATTAACATTCAGAGAGAGTAAACTTTGACGTTTAAATTAAACGTTGTTACCCGAACTCTTTTTATGAAGATATGTGCTGCGATTCCCGAATCGAATCGGAGTAAACTGTTCAGTAGATTTTCAGTTAATTCAAATTCTATTTTTAATAATTTATTGAAGAATGTCAATCAAAGCTCTTCGGATTTTACTATTTTTAAACGATTTTAAAAATCCGATCATGTTTCATAGCTTTACTCCATCTAATCAATCAAACCTTTTGTTCTTAATAATTTATAAATGACGTTCCTTCTACGTCCCTTGCAAATTGTAGAATTTTGAACCGTGGTTGAGAGTATAGTAGATGTGCAAATATGGTTCTGCAGTTGAAAATATGGAATATAGTTTTGTCGAGGTCTGAACAGTTTCCAATTAAATGAATACTGTAATCTTCATCTTCAAGAAAGTTATTGCTTATGGTATTGCATGTAGTTCGATAATATTTCAATTATCTTTAAAATGAACCAGTAAGAACAGACAGCAAGATTTTAACACCATAAGGTGCTCAGTGCGTTTTGAGTTCGACTGAATAAGTAACGTATTAATTTGCCTTCGTACAAGTCTCAATTGATACCTACACCTGCTTTAAATTTTGAAGTGCAATGTTTTTATAGAGTCAGGGGAGCAGTTGGTTTCGATCATATAAAATTTATATGTGAACCCCATCTGACTGTGCAATTTCATTGCATCAATGTTATGAGCATCATCAAGAGCCACAAAATATTTTAAGTTTGGATAAGAAAACCTGAATAACGAAAGACGTAAGGGAGGAAAATGTCCATTTCATTCAACAAAGATACATTATTTAATAGCGTTTTATCAAAAAGGTCTGGATGATGTAAATTATGTCTCATGAACGGATTATATTATTATATCTCAAGAACTTATATCTCAAGAACGAACTTTAACGCTAAATATACTTTTGATCTTAGACGAGGTAACTTGTCATGTTAACAAAGAGTACATTCATATGTAGCTTCAGTTTTCCCATACAACGTGTGCATTTGAACCCTTAAAATCGGGAAATAATTCGGAGCTTAATTGTAAAGCTCTTGACGAAGCACAAGATGCGGAAGAACTGTCATGATAATAGTTTGGACGCTTGCGCGAGGTTGAGTGACGCTTGGAACAGAGTAACGAATTTAAAAATTGTTTCAAAAATACTGGTTTATGCGGTTAGATAAAGGAGAACCGCACCATACAGAATTTCTTTTCATCGATGAAAATGTGGAAGTTTCCGGATTGTGTATTTTCCCATTCACATAAGCTTTAAAGCTTTAATATAAGCAATTCGTCATTTTGTTCGATTATTTGTTTCTGTCTCTAAAATCTATGTTGATACCTTTGACGGGCTACTGGGGTCGTTATCAACCAAATCGATGCCAAATGGTTATTGTTACGATTTACGAAAATTATTTGAAACATGCCAACCAAGAGCCGACCCATGTAATATGAATCGTCGTTTTAGTTTTCTCCTCTTAACAGGAAAAATCTGTTTTGTATCTCGAATTGTCAGGACTTACATTCGGTATCACTTGAAATAAAAGTATGATATTAGCCAAAGGGCTCATAATTGTTTGTTTTAAAATTAGGTTTCGTACCAACATAACAAATAGAAAACCAGACTATAGAATTCGTCCGTAATCTTATCCTGTAAGAACAAATTCAATGAAAGTAAGCCTTTAGTATTGACTTGGAAGATAGGTCAGCTCTTTAGCTCGGTACTCCAAAAGAGAGTCTGAGATGGGTTCAGTCATAACACTAATCGTAATCGATTATTAAAAACTCGCTTTTATTAAATGTATATTGGGGTATATTGGGATTCGAAACCGATATCTTTCGCCACTTTATAATTTTCTACTTCCAACTCATCTCGTATTTTGGACTTTCATCCCCAATCCAGATGGTAAAGAAAACAAGTTCACAGTCTTTAATTTTTTCTGGGTCTTCAGATTGCTATAACCAAGTAAAAAACTAGAAGCACCCTCTAGTAGAACCCAGTGCCTATGTGTTGCCTATCGCCTGTGCCTTTGTGTTGTGCCTATGCAATATTGCATTTCGTGGATTCAGACGCATAATTTACAGTCATAAAATTGATGGTGTTTCATTTAAATGGACGTACGACTGGACAACTATATTCTTGATTTATAAAATTTGTGATTAAGAACTGGAGCTCAAATGTTGTAGTAATAAATAGTGAAAATTAGGAGGATTTATTGCTTTAATGAAGTCAAAAACATAGCCAAGAAGTCAAGTCATAGGAGTTGCAAATTCATCACAAATAATAAGATGTCACATGAAACACCTTGATCTACCAGTCACTGTGAAAGAAATCAAACAAAAAGTAAAAAATCTTAAAGATAAAAAAGCTCCTAGATACGACCTGCTAAAAGCGAAAATAATCAAAGCACTCGGCACATAATCAATGCTATCTTTAGACAAAGTTATGTTTCGAGACAGTGGCATGTAGCGGAAATCATAATAATTCCTAAGCCTAATAAATCGTTAAATGACAAAATATCATACAGGCCAATCTCTTTATTAACAACCACATCCAAAATTTTCGACAGATTGTTTTTTAAGAGACTTAAGCCAATTAAAGGGAAAAGAAAACTTACAACACCACATCAATTTGAGTTTTGAGAGGAAGGAATGTTCAGCAGTATTCCTAGACGTAGTCCAAGCATTTGATAAGGTTTGGCAACATGATCTGGAATTTAAGCTTCAACGAGATCTACCAAAACAATATTTTTAATTGCTTCGGGTGAAATAGGAAGGGGAGAACTCGAAACTGAAAAAAAATTGGCAATCCTACAAGGTAGTATGGTTGGCCCTGTGTTGTACTTTCTGTATACAAATGATTTACCAATTCTAGTAGAAACCAGAATAGGAACATTTGCGAATGACAATGCAGTTATGACAACTGATACTAACATTGTCGGGTTACCACGAAAATTTCAAAATGCTATTAATACAGTGAACACTTGGACAAAAGCCTGGAGAATAATGTTGAACGAATCAAAATCAACACACATCTTACATTCTGGCTAGGCTGAATTCCCAAAAAATTCCGTACTCTTCATTGCGAAATACCTTGGCATGATACTAGACACTAAGCTCAGGTGGAAAGCGCATGTTCAAAAGAAAAGACAAGAATTGAATATTAAATTGAGAAAAATGCAGTCGCTTTTTGGAAGAAACTCTGAGCTGATAATGCAAAACCAACTACTGTTACATAAACAAATCCTTAAACCTATCGGGGACATACGGCATTCAACTGTGCAAAGAAAACTACATTTAAAATAATACAAACATTTCAAAAGAAAGTTGTGAATGCTCGATGGTATATTAGATATGACAACCTCCATTGGGACCTTAACATGGAATACGTCAGCGATGAAAAGAGTCATGTACTTCGACTGCAGCAGCATGAAAACCAAGAGTTGCAGAGCATACTGGATCACACCAATGGACCAAAGTGCCTTAAAAGATAATTGGTATTTCTCGAAATTACTGAAATCAAATGACTGAACTGGGACGAACCGATTTTCCTCATCCTATAATATGCTACACCACGAGTAAGCGTGTCTTCCAGAGATATTGAGCTAATGCCACATACATCAATCTAATGTGCAATGGATGGTTATTCACAGAAAAAAGATTCGGATTCTTTCGGAAATGTAGAAGACGAAGTGAAATATTTCTGAAATGTTTTGATGTTCAACAAAACTTTGCTGACATAACATTGAGTTAAAAATTCAATATATCAAAAGTTCTGTCCGTCTGTCTTTATCGTTGCATTTGGTTTTGGGGCTCAAGGCTCTCCAAACTCCTTCGCGATTCGCTTATTTACGTCCTAATCTACGTCAATTTAAAGCCAAATCGAAAACGACCGGATACAGGTCCGATTCACGTATTACTATCTGCATATTGCATAGCTCGATACCAGCTTATAGTAGTGACATGGAAGATGGGTTGGCCCACGAATTCTGCACTCCAACAGGAGGTCATATAGATTTGTTCATTCAAACCACCGATCATAATTCGTAATAAGATGGAGCAAAATTTTTTTTGTATTCCTGCCCCTATCGGGATTCGAATGCGGTACCTTTCGTTCCAACTGACGAAGCTTTGGTCGGTTATATCTAAAGTTATTGAATTTTTCAAACGGCGATCGCTTACTCAATACTTTTCCGGTTCTAAACTATTATGGTAACTATCAGGAGCGAAGCTTTACAAAAATGTACTTGGAGCTACATGTGTAAAATGCAAACAATGGTGTTACAACCCGGAAAATTGATACATAAATGAGTCCATTACGTTCCATTAATACATGATGGTGCACATTGGAGGTGGTCAACCCAACGAATTCTTTTACACACAAACGCTTTTTATGTCATTCGGTGCATGTTAATTTTTTAAAATTCTATTAACCATTAAACTATTACCGAGCTATTAAGCTTCAATCCTGGACATTATGTCTTTTATATGAAGACGATCTTGTGGACAGACAACTAGAAACAAATGTTTCATCATAAACAATTCGAAGCAAAGCAATAAAGAAGAAATAACCAAAATACCTGTCTCAGAGTTATCTCCAAAATACCAATAGGTTCCAAACTTTCGTTAAGGCTTATCCAACTCTAGGATAAGCTGTCAAATTTACGAAGATTTATTCTTGTTTTTCTCAATGTGTCTGACATTCTATTAGGATTCTCCACGCCACAGTCAAATTAGATACCGTCCACATCTTCTAATTAGATACCGTCCACATTGATATTTCTATCTGGAGCTTAGACCGTGTATAGTTATATTTTAATTCCGTTTCAACTATGGCAATACTTTTTTTGAATGCATTTCCGTGATATGTGTTTTATATGAAAATGAGAACTTTAAAGCTTCGATGTGGGTGGCGGTAATGTAAAATCAATAATAGGGTGAAAATCAATATATCGGGCAACACCAAAATATACCAACTATATATAAAAAGCTGTTGGAAAATAATGAATAAAACTATAAAATCGACCGTACAATGTTATCACAACAAATCAAATTTTTTCTAATCTTAAACCATAAGATAAGAAATTTTTAGATTTTAAGATAAAACAAAAAAACATAAGTTTATCTATTTTTAAAAAATTGTCCTAAAATTTAATTCCTAATAATCTTTTAAATGCTCGTCGATATTCTAAATTGAAAATAGTATAAATAATTGGATTAAGTGCTGAATTGATATAACCTAGCCATGTTATAAAATTGATAAATTTGTCGGTTGGGCAGCATGTACTGCAAAATGGTAGTATGACATACATTAAAAAAAATGGTAGCCAACATATAACGAATACTCCCATTATAATGCCTAGTGTTCGAGCCGCTCGACGCTCCTTCGATAGCGAAATTTTTTGCTTCTCCTCGATAAATTGATAGACGCCGCCCGTTCGTTTGATCGAACGTTTTTTTTTAAATTTACGATTTTTATTTGGCTGCTTCAACAGTCGCGTATCATCTAATTTATTATCGATTATTATTTTTGTATTTATATCTATTTTCACTATTTTATCACTATTATTTAGTAAATTATCATCATTATCTAAACTATCGTCGTGATTGCCGCTATTGTGCTTCAACGTTAAACTATCGGATGAATTTTCATGTAAATTATTATCCGTTATTGAATCCTCGTGATCGAGTGGAATTTTAATTCGATTCTGTTGCTGTTGTCCCATTTTTTGTTGTTGTTTATGTTTTGAGTCGCGCTTTTTTTGTTTGTCTAAATGCTTTTGATTGGCTATTGCGTCGGATACATTAGGATGCTCATTGTGATTCGTTTCGCTCGATATCGAGTCCTGATCCTCGTGCACTGTGGTATTATTATTTGGCCGATCGTTTTGAAATTTCGAATTCAATTGATTTTGTTTTAGCAACGGATCATTATTATCACCCTTGCCGCGCAATGCCATCGCATTCATTTTCGATGCTTGGGCCCGTTCCCGTAATCGCCGACGTGTTGCTATAAATATTTCGATGTATACAATTGCCATTATAAATAATGGTATATAAAATGATCCTAACGATGAATATATAACATAGCCCTTTTGTGTTGTCAATTGACACGGTGTGTCGCTTGTGAATTCATTTGGCCAATCATTCCAGCCGATTAACGGCGGTGAACTAATCAATAGCGATAATATCCATACACCGGCTATTAATAATAGTACACGTTCGACGGTACGTTTTTGGGCATAATTGATTGGGTCGGTGATGGCCCAATATCGATCGAGAGCGATCGCACATAAATTTAATATCGACGATGTACAACACAGTACATCACATGTTAACCACATTTTGCACAGTCCAATTCCAAATTCCCATTTGCCCAATATTGAATAAGCTACATTAAATGGTAATACTAGTATCGCAACAGTTAAATCAGCAACAGCTAATGATACAATAAAAAAATTTTGAACAATTCTTAATGGTTTATAGGTGAATACACTCAATATAACTAGGACATTTCCAATTATTGTAAAAATTATGATTAGTGATAGTATAATGGTCGTCGAAATTGCTTCCCAGTCTGGTACAGCTAGCTGTATGCCAAATATGCTTGGATAAAATGATCGTAATTGTATGGGACATCCTTCATCGGATGAATTGGCACTAAGATTCGCTGTTACTGTTGTTATAGTCATTATTCCTATATTTTAATACACTTATATTTTATACGTAACTTCACTTAATTAAAGTTCTCTTATATACTTGACAATTAATTATTTAATTTATATATTTTTTTTGTGAAATTCACATTTTAGATAAAACAAATTTTTAAATGTTGGACAGACATTTCGAAATTAAAACTTTCCTGTTCTAATTAAAAATTCATTATAATGCTTTCCTGAAATTTCATTGTCTCTTCATTTAGAATTTCATTTGATAGACGTAGAGCATGATTGATATCCATAAACTGAATCTGTAATTAGAACAAACAAACAAAATTTAATTATTGTAGTTTTTTTAAATTTTAATTAAATAAAATATAATATTATCTATAAAAAGTGTGTTATTGTATCATCTGACTATGATAGGGCTGTAATATGTACACTGTCAGTTTTTTTACCAACATTAGGGTACGCAATATTTATTTGATACTTTCCACTCTGTCTTACCCTTTCAAAATATTGTTTGATCACTCGTGCTTGTGAAACAACCATATTTGTCATTAGAACAACAGAAAAAATTTTTCTGGGTTAATCAGTGTCCTAACCTATCTTGCCAAAGAGTAACAGGGTAAGTGCCAAACTAACAGTCAATTGGATGTTGGATTGAAATTATTAGCAAAAAGAAATTTAAAAATGGCAGAGATGTGTTTCAGTGTGGCAAGAGCTGGGCATAACGACATAAAAATGGTACAAACAGGGCAACGAGCGCAGCAGGCCTGATACGGACGGCCATACGCCTATAGGTCCTAATTTACGTTTGGTCTGCTATTACTTTGCTCCATAGCAGTCAGAATTAAGCAAAAATGTTTAGCATATTAGATCAGTTTTTGAGATACCCTAGATATTGAAAAAGACCTTTTTGGGTAATTTTCAGGAAATGGCGATAATTTATATATTATATTTCGTCTGTTTTTGAGTTCAGTATATATTTGTTTCGACAATCATACCACCCAAATTGATCAGTTTTTGAAGATAGTTTGGTTCCAGTGGAAGCAGAATTAACTTTAACATCCAAACACCTATCTGGAAGTTTAAAAGAGTTTTTAGAACATTTAATTACGATAAGGATGGAATAGTTATATGGTTTCAAAAAAGAGGGATGACATTGTGACGCAGTGGAAAGAGTAGATGGTCTACATAAATCAGTCCTATATTGCAGGAAGGCCAAATCTGCCTGATTTGCCTAGAAAGCGAGAAAATAAAAGCATGTGAAGTTATCCCAGTATTTCATCCCAGAAAAAATAAAAAGTTGCATCAGGCAACATTTTTCTATTTCATCCCAGTTTTTTCGTTCTATCTGAAATTCGCGACAAAAATAATAATCAAAAGAAACATTATCATCCCATCCCAGTTTTTTTTTTCAATTTCATGTATTTTATACTATTTTGCACCAATTGATAATAGAACTATAGAAATTTTAGATATTTCGGTACCTGGCCTCTGAGAACCTATTAGGCCGGAAATGATTCTTGATGTTTTGAGTTGGTCATGGTATGGATCAACTCTAGTAAATATAACAGAACCATCCGGTGGTTTGAATTGGCACAATCGAGCTGCGTTCAGAAACTTCCATATAAAATTCTATATTTTAAGACAAACCGTTACCTGGCTCCTGAGAACCTATTAGGCCGGAAATGATTCTTGATGTTTTGAGTTGGTCATGGTATGGATCAACTCTAGTAAATATAACAGAACCATCCGGTGGTTGGAATTGGCACAATCGAGCTGCGTTCAGAAACTTCCATATAAAATTCTATAATTTAAGACAAACCGTTACCTGGCTCCTGAGAACCTATTAGGCCGGAAATGATTCTTGATGTTTTGAGTTGGTCATGGTATGGATCAACTCTAGTAAATATAACAGAACCATCCGGTGGTTTGAATTGGCACAATCGAGCTGCGTTCAGAAACTTCCATATAAAATTCTATAATTTAAGACAAACCGTTACCTGGCTCCTGAGAACCTATTAGGCCGGAAATGATTCTTGATGTTTTGAGTTGGTCATGGTATGGATCAACTCTAGTAAATATAACAGAACCATCCGGTGGTTGGAATTGGCACAATCGAGCTGCGTTCAGAAACTTCCATATAAAATTTTATAATTTAAGACAAACCGTTACCTGGCTCCTGAGAACCTATTAGGCCGGAAATGATTCTTGATGTTTTGAGTTGGTCATGGTATGGATCAACTCTAGTTAATATCACAGAACCATCCGGTGGTTGGAATTGGCACAATCGAGCTGCGTTCAGAAACTTCCATATAAAATTCTATAATTTAAGACAAACCGTTACCTGGCTCCTGAGAACCTATTAGGCCGGAAATGATTCTTGATGTTTTGAGTTGGTCATGGTATGGATCAACTCTAGTAAATATAACAGAACCATCCGGTGGTTGGAATTGGCACAATCGAGCTGCGTTCAGAAACTTCCATATAAAATTTTATAATTTAAGACAAACCGTTACCTGGCTCCTGAGAACCTATTAGGCCGGAAATGATTCTTGATGTTTTGAGTTGGTCATGGTATGGATCAACTCTAGTAAATATAACAGAACCATCCGGTGGTTGGAATTGGCACAATCGAGCTGCGTTCAGAAACTTCCATATAAAATTCTATAATTTAAGACAAACCGTTACCTGGCTCCTGAGAACCTATTAGGCCGGAAATGATTCTTGATGTTTTGAGTTGGTCATGGTATGGATCAACTCTAGTAAATATAACAGAACCATCCGGTGGTTGGAATTGGCACAATCGAGCTGCGTTCAGAAACTTCCATATAAAATTCTATAATTTAAGACAAACCGTTACCTGGCTCCTGAGAACCTATTAGGCCGGAAATGATTCTTGATGTTTTGAGTTGGTCATGGTATGGATCAACTCTAGTAAATATAACAGAACCATCCGGTGGTTGGAATTGGCACAATCGAGCTGCGTTCAGAAACTTCCATATAAAATTCTATAATTTAAGACAAACCGTTACCTGGCTCCTGAGAACCTATTAGGCCGGAAATGATTCTTGATGTTTTGAGTTGGTCATGGTATGGATCAACTCTAGTAAATATAACAGAACCATCCGGTGGTTGGAATTGGCACAATCGAGCTGCGTTCAGAAACTTCCATATAAAATTCTATAATTTAAGACAAACCGTTACCTGGCTCCTGAGAACCTATTAGGCCGGAAATGATTCTTGATGTTTTGAGTTGGTCATGGTATGGATCAACTCTAGTAAATATAACAGAACCATCCGGTGGTTTGAATTGGCACAATCGAGCTGCGTTCAGAAACTTCCATATAAAATTCTATATTTTAAGACAAACCGTTACCTGGCTCCTGAGAACCTATTAGGCCGGAAATGATTCTTGATGTTTTGAGTTGGTCATGGTATGGATCAACTCTAGTAAATATAACAGAACCATCCGGTGGTTTGAATTGGCACAATCGAGCTGCGTTCAGAAACTTCCATATAAAATTCTATATTTTAAGACAAACCGTTACCTGGCTCCTGAGAACTTATTGGTTTTGAGTTGGTCATGGTATGGACCAACTCAAGTGATTCAAAGGCTTTGAACAATGCGGTACCTCTTTTATTAGTTTCTCTGCGTCCCCACTCTATGGTCCATGCATTTAAATCTCCGGCTATGAGCAGTGGGTTGTGGCTCCGTTCATCATCCGTTAATTGATCAAGAAATGTTATTAATTCTTCAATTGGTGCACTTGGAGGTGCGTTGCAGCTATAAATCTGAATGCCGTTTACTTTGGCTCTGACAAATCTAAGTACAGTACTCCGACCAATTTCCTGTAGGAGGTAGGTACCGCAAACCCATACAGCAGCTCGATTCGATCTATCTGAAGCCCAATACCGTCTATCAAGGTTCCTATATTTCTCACATACAAATACAACGTCCACTTACACCTCCTGCACGGATAACGCAGATCCTGGGCAGCCTCACAGTGGTTAAGATTGACTTGGATGACTTTCATTTCCCACACTCTGTTTGCAGCGCTTTATGTTAAACCGGTCATCTAAAGCTACCGTTACGTGTTTGCTACAGCCTTTAGCCGTTTCGTCGGGTAGCATGCATTTCGGATTATATTGGCATGTCTTAGGAAAGTGCCTTTCTTCACCACATCTCCTGCAGAGTTTTGTTCTATCTGCTTCACTTCTACAGTTCCCTGACCGATGCCCATAACCGAGACATCTTAAGCATCTAGTCACCTCCATTTTTTCCGGATTCGACAGGAAACCCAACCGATTCGAACTTTACCCTCTTCTTACACTTTCCCAACCATAGTGTTAGGGAGTCGCTGTCTGCGTTCCTCGGTAAGCCTTTGTGAGTGATTTAACAATACAGGCACCTTTCACACATTCAAACTGAGCTTTCAGAACCTCTCTCACCTCTTTAGATGTGGTAACCTCCATATCTTTGATCGCCAGTAGCGCCTCCTGGGACAAAGTTTTAACGGACGCATTGCCCCCGATCGCTTTCGCTAACTGTTCTCCAAGCATGACGGTCTTTGACTGGTCTCTTGTAGTTTGTACCTCCAGCAATAGGTCTCCACCATGAGTTTGACGTATGTTTGATACTCCGACATTCGAACTGCTTGAAGGACGTTCCGAGGATTATCTTGCGGAGCAGCCTCAGTATTCCGTTTCTTACTTTGCCTACTTTCATCATTCGTAGGCGGCGTGGACAACTTCCTTTTACTGTGTTCCACAAGAGGTATATCTTCGTTAGTCCCCCTCCTCCGTTCCTGTTTCCTGCTCACCGTCTGTATACGAACTAAATTTTTGTCCCCGTCATTATTGATCGGAGAAGTTTGACACTGCTTTTCCAAAACGTTCATCTTATTTATAACTGAGCCATAAAGCGTGCTAATGATGCTTATCATCTTCTTGATCTCGCTATGCACGTTATTTCTCGGTTTTACAAACTCCACCAGTTCCTCAATTTTTTTCCCAAGCCTGGCTAGCCTTATTTCATTGGATTCCTCCTTGTAACTCCCCAACGAAGACGATGAAAAACATCTCTCCAATGTACTGAGCATCGCTCCCTTCTTAGGGGATCTGGACATTAAGGCACTTTTCCCAAACGGGTTAGCGAGTGTTCTATCCACATGTAAAGATTTAGTGCTTCCTCTCTCTTCGCTTGTAGACATATCTGTTACATCGGCCAAGTTCACCACCGCTGTAACATTGCAGTCGCTGGATGTCGACGGCTGGGAGCCTTCTTGCTTCTCCCTAAAACCGCCGGTACTGAGGTTCCGAATCCCTGTACCGTACCATTGTTTTGGTTGGTGGACTCCATTGTGTATTTTAATTCTGGGTTCCTTCCCATAGCATTTTATACCTACTGCCAGGTATGAACGCAGCCTACCCTAACATGGAGAACAGACGCTGACCAGAGAGCCGCTTAATATGGGACAAACGGTTCTGGGTTTCTGTGTGCTTATAGCGGCATACGCTCGCATTGTTTGACATAAGAGCTTCACAGGATTGTATGTAGTCTTTTCCGAACATCCTTCGCTTCTACCGCTCGGTAGGGGACTGCTTATTGGTTATTCGCAGTAAACCTACATATCTGTAGGTCGTCCAGATATCCGCCACCATGCTGACCCCCCCCGGTAGCTGAGCTTATAGAATTATAGAATTTTATATGGAAGTTTCTGAACGCAGCTCGATTGTGCCAATTCCAACCACCGGATGGTTCTGTTATATTTACTAGAGTTGATCCATACCATGACCAACTCAAAACATCAAGAATCATTTCCGGCCTAATAGGTTCTCAGGAGCCAGGTAACGGTTTGTCTTAAATTATAGAATTTTATATGGAAGTTTCTGAACGCAGCTCGATTGTGCCAATTCCAACCACCGGATGGTTCTGTTATATTTACTAGAGTTGATCCATACCATGACCAACTCAAAACATCAAGAATCATTTCCGGCCTAATAGGTTCTCAGGAGCCAGGTAACGGTTTGTCTTAAATTATAGAATTTTATATGGAAGTTTCTGAACGCAGCTCGATTGTGCCAATTCAAACCACCGGATGGTTCTGTTATATTTACTAGAGTTGATCCATACCATGACCAACTCAAAACATCAAGAATCATTTCCGGCCTAATAGGTTCTCAGGAGCCAGGTAACGGTTTGTCTTAAATTATAGAATTTTATATGGAAGTTTCTGAACGCAGCTCGATTGTGCCAATTCCAACCACCGGATGGTTCTGTTATATTTACTAGAGTTGATCCATACCATGACCAACTCAAAACATCAAGAATCATTTCCGGCCTAATAGGTTCTCAGGAGCCAGGTAACGGTTTGTCTTAAAATATAGAATTTTATATGGAAGTTTCTGAACGCAGCTCGATTGTGCCAATTCCAACCACCGGATGGTTCTGTTATATTTACTAGAGTTGATCCATACCATGACCAACTCAAAACATCAAGAATCATTTCCGGCCTAATAGGTTCTCAGGAGCCAGGTAACGGTTTGTCTTAAAATATAGAATTTTATATGGAAGTTTCTGAACGCAGCTCGATTGTGCCAATTCCAACCACCGGATGGTTCTGTTATATTTACTAGAGTTGATCCATACCATGACCAACTCAAAACATCAAGAATCATTTCCGGCCTAATAGGTTCTCAGGAGCCAGGTAACGGTTTGTCTTAAATTATAGAATTTTATATGGAAGTTTCTGAACGCAGCTCGATTGTGCCAATTCAAACCACCGGATGGTTCTGTTATATTTACTAGAGTTGATCCATACCATGACCAACTCAAAACATCAAGAATCATTTCCGGCCTAATAGGTTCTCAGGAGCCAGGTAACGGTTTGTCTTAAATTATAGAATTTTATATGGAAGTTTCTGAACGCAGCTCGATTGTGCCAATTCCAACCACCGGATGGTTCTGTTATATTTACTAGAGTTGGTCCATACCATGACCAACTCAAAACATCAAGAATCATTTCCGGCCTAATAGGTTCTCAGGAGCCAGGTAACGGTTTGTCTTAAATTATAGAATTTTATATGGAAGTTTCTGAACGCAGCTCGATTGTGCCAATTCCAACCACCGGATGGTTCTGTGATATTAACTAGAGTTGATCCATACCATGACCAACTCAAAACATCAAGAATCATTTCCGGCCTAATAGGTTCTCAGGAGCCAGGTAACGGTTTGTCTTAAATTATAAAATTTTATATGGAAGTTTCTGAACGCAGCTCGATTGTGCCAATTCCAACCACCGGATGGTTCTGTTATATTTACTAGAGTTGATCCATACCATGACCAACTCAAAACATCAAGAATCATTTCCGGCCTAATAGGTTCTCAGGAGCCAGGTAACGGTTTGTCTTAAATTATAGAATTTTATATGGAAGTTTCTGAACGCAGCTCGATTGTGCCAATTCAAACCACCGGATGGTTCTGTTATATTTACTAGAGTTGATCCATACCATGACCAACTCAAAATATCAAGAATCATTTCCGGCCTAATAGGTTCTCAGGAGCCAGGTAACGGTTTGTCTTAAATTATAGAATTTTATATGGAAGTTTCTGAACGCAGCTCGATTGTGCCAATTCCAACCACCGGATGGTTCTGTTATATTTACTAGAGTTGATCCGTACCATAAACAACTCAAAACATCAAGAATCATTTCCGGCCTAATAGGTTCTCAGGAGCCAGGTAACGGTTTGTCTTAAATTATAGAATTTTATATGGAAGTTTCTGAACGCAGCTCGATTGTGCCAATTCCAACCACCGGATGGTTCTGTTATATTTACTAGAGTTGATCCATACCATGACCAACTCAAAACATCAAGAATCATTTCCGGCCTAATAGGTTCTCAGGAGCCAGGTAACGGTTTGTCTTAAATTATAGAATTTTATATGGAAGTTTCTGAACGCAGCTCGATTGTGCCAATTCCAACCACCGGATGGTTCTGTTATATTTACTAGAGTTGATCCATACCATGACCAACTCAAAACATCAAGAATCATTTCCGGCCTAATAGGTTCTCAGGAGCCAGGTAACGGTTTGTCTTAAATTATAGAATTTTATATGGAAGTTTCTGAACGCAGCTCGATTGTGCCAATTCAAACCACCGGATGGTTCTGTTATATTTACTAGAGTTGATCCATACCATGACCAACTCAAAACATCAAGAATCATTTCCGGCCTAATAGGTTCTCAGGAGCCAGGTAACGGTTTGTCTTAAATTATAGAATTTTATATGGAAGTTTCTGAACGCAGCTCGATTGTGCCAATTCCAACCACCGGATGGTTCTGTTATATTTACTAGAGTTGATCCATACCATGACCAACTCAAAACATCAAGAATCATTTCCGGCCTAATAGGTTCTCAGGAGCCAGGTAACGGTTTGTCTTAAAATATAGAATTTTATATGGAAGTTTCTGAACGCAGCTCGATTGTGCCAATTCCAACCACCGGATGGTTCTGTTATATTTACTAGAGTTGATCCATACCATGACCAACTCAAAACATCAAGAATCATTTCCGGCCTAATAGGTTCTCAGGAGCCAGGTAACGGTTTGTCTTAAATTATAGAATTTTATATGGAAGTTTCTGAACGCAGCTCGATTGTGCCAATTCCAACCACCGGATGGTTCTGTTATATTTACTAGAGTTGATCCATACCATGACCAACTCAAAACATCAAGAATCATTTCCGGCCTAATAGGTTCTCAGGAGCCAGGTAACGGTTTGTCTTAAATTATAGAATTTTATATGGAAGTTTCTGAACGCAGCTCGATTGTGCCAATTCAAACCACCGGATGGTTCTGTTATATTTACTAGAGTTGATCCATACCATGACCAACTCAAAACATCAAGAATCATTTCCGGCCTAATAGGTTCTCAGGAGCCAGGTAACGGTTTGTCTTAAATTATAGAATTTTATATGGAAGTTTCTGAACGCAGCTCGATTGTGCCAATTCCAACCACCGGATGGTTCTGTTATATTTACTAGAGTTGATCCATACCATGACCAACTCAAAACATCAAGAATCATTTCTGGCCTAATAGGTTCTCAGGAGCCAGGTAACGGTTTGTCTTAAATTATAGAATTTTATATGGAAGTTTCTGAACGCAGCTCGATTGTGCCAATTCCAACCACCGGATGGTTCTGTTATATTTACTAGAGTTGATCCATACCATGACCAACTCAAAACATCAAGAATCATTTCCGGCCTAATAGGTTCTCAGGAGCCAGGTAACGGTTTGTCTTAAATTATAGAATTTTATATGGAAGTTTCTGAACGCAGCTCGATTGTGCCAATTCCAACCACCGGATGGTTCTGTTATATTTACTAGAGTTGATCCATACCATGACCAACTCAAAACATCAAGAATCATTTCCGGCCTAATAGGTTCTCAGGAGCCAGGTAACGGTTTGTCTTAAATTATAGAATTTTATATGGAAGTTTCTGAACGCAGCTCGATTGTGCCAATTCAAACCACCGGATGGTTCTGTTATATTTACTAGAGTTGATCCATACCATGACCAACTCAAAACATCAAGAATCATTTCCGGCCTAATAGGTTCTCAGGAGCCAGGTAACGGTTTGTCTTAAATTATAGAATTTTATATGGAAGTTTCTGAACGCAGCTCGATTGTGCCAATTCAAACCACCGGATGGTTCTGTTATATTTACTAGAGTTGATCCATACCATGACCAACTCAAAACATCAAGAATCATTTCCGGCCTAATAGGTTCTCAGGAGCCAGGTAACGGTTTGTCTTAAATTATAGAATTTTATATGGAAGTTTCTGAACGCAGCTCGATTGTGCCAATTCCAACCACCGGATGGTTCTGTTATATTTACTAGAGTTGATCCATACCATGACCAACTCAAAACATCAAGAATCATTTCCGGCCTAATAGGTTCTCAGGAGCCAGGTAACGGTTTGTCTTAAATTATAGAATTTTATATGGAAGTTTCTGAACGCAGCTCGATTGTGCCAATTCCAACCACCGGATGGTTCTGTTATATTTACTAGAGTTGATCCATACCATGACCAACTCAAAACATCAAGAATCATTTCCGGCCTAATAGGTTCTCAGGAGCCAGGTAACGGTTTGTCTTAAAATATAGAATTTTATATGGAAGTTTCTGAACGCAGCTCGATTGTGCCAATTCAAACCACCGGATGGTTCTGTTATATTTACTAGAGTTGATCCATACCATGACCAACTCAAAACATCAAGAATCATTTCCGGCCTAATAGGTTCTCAGAGGCCAGGTACCGAAATATCTAAAATTTCTATAGTTCTATTATCAATTGGTGCAAAATAGTATAAAATACATGAAATTGAAAAAAAAAACTGGGATGGGATGATAATGTTTCTTTTGATTATTATTTATGTCTCGAATTTCAGATAGAACGAAAAAACTGGGATGAAATAGAAAAATGTTGCCTGATGCAACTTTTTATTTTTTCTGGGATGAAATACTGGGATAACTTCACATGCTTGAAAATAAGCAAACAAATCATGGTTAAGCAACCCTGTTATGTCTCTTCCAGTCGTTTAATGAACAATTTGTACCAGGATTTTACCATTTGACCAGTTCCTCACCATAATTTTAAGCTGACCTAGCCATAGTCATTGAAACCTAAATATCTGCGTGGATACTCGCTCGGTTAAGTCCACAGAAAACTACGAGCACACCTGTGAGATGTTCATTTTAATTCAACAAGTCGCCAACTGAAGAGTAAATGGTTTTGGGCTAGTTAAGTAATGGTGGCTTGGGATGAGGAATTTGTTGATATAAAAGTCAACGCACTTTCAGTCAACTTTAATATTTTTGATGGTCACTTGAAGTCATCTGTTATGATTGCTGAGACTGACATTGAAAGTCTAGTTAAAAATGAAATACCCAGCTTAGCCTTATCCATTGGCACCGTTGTGGTCACTTTCTTTAATGTTACATACTGTTGGGCAGGGATGGGCACTTATTAAATAACGTAAATTACAGTAAAAAACGTGTAATTTACATAAAATATGTAAAAAACGTGAAAACTGGAAAATAACTGGAAATAGTGTATAAATGTAACAAATATTTGCTAGTAAGGGTTATACACATCATAAATATAAATCAAACCGCTCATTTAGAAGGTCAATCGTAATTATTTTAAACTTTTAGTTATCTATAAATTCTAGACAAAGTTCATTTATGTATCTACACTGCCATCTGTGTTCAAATTTAAAATACAGACATTTCCAATGCTAATACAAACTTACGTTTTTTTTTATCAAAACGATATTAAATTTTTTTGACATATTAATTTGTTTTTGTTTTATTTGTAACGTTACACAGTAAATTTTTACAATAATGAAATTATTAGTTATTAGTTTTTTAAATTATATAATAGATAGCGCCCTTATCATGAAAAAGTCGTTATTTACATTACGTAATGTAAACAGTAACGTGTGTTATTTACATGTAAATTACATGTAAATAACTGTGTAAATTTCATCGTGTAATTTACGCGTCCAACCCTGCTGTTGGGGTAAAGGTAGCCAAGATTAGGTTTCCTAATGGATGAATGAAACCTAACGATCTGTCCTTCACGTTTATTCCAAGTTTTCGTTGAAAATGATTGTAGATCTCAGTAAGAAATTTTATTATAAAAATTTATTAATTAGATATAAGTGAGTTCTACTAAGGTTCACAAATCAATGAATCTTTGATGATAACAATGTCATCTATTTTTATGGGAATGTGCTTAAACCGCCATTGTGACCGCTGTTGCAAAGATGTCAAGTACTCTAGGTACCATCGCTTCCAAAAATGTTGTCCTATTTGGTGCACCATTTGCCATCGCGTAAGATGTGACATCTTGAGGTGCGTTAGGTCCATTTGAGGAATTTACGTATTGGGATGTCCCAGCAGAAAATGGGATGGCGTTAAAGGATCTAAAACGGTCTCGTAGATGCGGCACAACGGTTGGGAGTTCAAGATGGATTCCACTTCAGCTAAGAGAGTGTTCATTTCTTCTAATGTTAAGGTGTGGTTGCCTATAACTCTTTTTAAATGAAACGTGATCGATTTTATTTCCGCTTCCCAAATACCTCCAAAATGAGGGGAATTTGGGGGAATAAAGTACTATGTTATACGGTTTCTGGAAAAGAAATATGAAATATTATTAGAATGCTTGATTATTTTCTCGAATTCCTTTCTTAATTTAGCGTCGGCGTCAATGAAATTTGTGCCGTTATCACTGTGGAGCTCTTGACAGACACCTCGGTGAAGTATGTAACGAAGATATTATTTCGGAGGTGCGATTACCAACAAAAGTTGTCCAACGCTTGGAATGGCTCCCTAACCAATCTAGATCTATTTTAGAATCGGTCCAGGCATAGACGTCTTTAATACTTGATTGCGTGTCTCGCATAATAACATTGATCAATTGAATTAGCAAAACTGCGGCACATAATTCCAAGCGAGGAAGCGTCTGTTGCTTGATGGGGGCTACTTTGGTTTTCGCTGGAATTATGTTGATGTGGAGACTGCCATCTGATTGTGTGTCTTTGAAGTACACCACGGTGGTGTAGGTCAGTTCACTCGCATCGCAGAAACCGTGCATATCTATTTCGCATCCTTTCATTGTTTGGATAAATCTAGGGATTGATATTGATGTGATGTGCTTAAGACCGTTTCGAAGCGTTTCCCAGTAAGCTCTTTTATTAACAGGGAGTGGCTCGTCCCATTCAAGTTTCTCTTCCCAAAGGATTTGCATAAATATTTTCGCACTGACAAAAACGGGAGCTAACCAACCCAGAGGATCAAAAAGTCGGCTCGCCTCAGAAAACACCGTCCGCTTTGTGAAGGTGGTCGCCTCCGGTAGATCGGAAGTGAATATAATCTTGTCAGTTTTGGAATTCCACACCCAGAACCTACGAATGTTCTTCTACCTCAGGTTGTAGTTCTTTGATGTGCGCTTCTTGACTTTAAGGGTAGTTGGTCAGTATTTGGCTGCAGTTGGACTTCCATTTCCGTAGCTGGAACCCATAATTGGCTAATATATGTGTGATTTCCTGTTGGAGGTGCAGTAATTCATCCTCATTATCAGCTCCCGTAATAATGTCATCTACATTTATATCCTTGGAAATTACCTTTGCCGCCTGAGGTGATGATGATTGATGGTCAGCAGAAATTTGATTTATTGCACGAGTTGGCAGAAACGAAGAAGACGCAAGGCCATATGTGACGGTATTTAGCCATATGTGACGGTATTTAGCATGAAATGGCGAATTAACTTGGATGATTCTGTTCTCCAAATAATTTTTTGGAATGGTCTATCCTCTGGGGAAATAATTATTTGACGGTACATTTTTTGCACATCTGTAGAGAAAACCACTTTATGTTCCCGGAATCTTAAAAGTTAGAAATTGAATCCTTAAATACACCATGATGGGGTATATAAAAACCGCTATCGTTTATAAATTCCGGCGGAATTCCGTGTTCTTGCATGAAACTTTTATAAAGGTGTGCGAAGTTTGGATCACGTTTAAAGCGTCGTTCTATTCCTATTAATCTTTGAATAGATGCGGGTAATGATTGCCCTAAACTGCTGGGTGATTCCTTGAACGGCAATCGCACCATAAATCGACGTAGGCTTGGATCGATGTCGACAATTTCTTCCTTTTGATTGTTTCGGGCTAACAAAGAAGTGGTGTGATTGAGTGAGGATTGGTTTATTCTCCCCGAAACTATCCAGGAAAATATGGTATTCTGCATGACCGATTGATCTGACCATCCTTAATTATGTTGAAAAAATGATCCGCTCCAATGAGGATATCAATATCATCGGCTTTCTCAAAATTTGGATCGGTTCTACGAAAATCGGGCCTATAGCCGTGCGTCCTTGATTTGGCTATTAAGGCGTAAAGTAGGATGTTAATAAAGAGCTGGGAGAGCCTTGAGCCCCAAAACAAAAAAAAACAAAAAAAAATAAATCACTAAAAATGGATGTGCATCCTACTAAAAAATATTCAACACGGTGAAGTCGTACCCACGCAATAGAACAGTAATAAAATAGATGTCCACCAAAAGCGATCAACAGAATGGTGGTCAGAATGGTAAATGCTGGTCCTAAAAGGTTTGTAAACAGTAACATTTTCTAAATTTATAAACGAGATGGCAGATCAGTTTAAGCAACTGGATGTGGCATGACAGCCCAAGGTAACTGGGCTAAACGACCGTAAATCGCTTAGTGGAATATCAAGGAGATTTTAAGTTTATCGAAAGTTTAACAAAGTCCGAGCTTGGTAAGTCTTACATATCATAAAGCCCCTTGTGGAACTTGACAATTTTTGTATGACTTCTTCAATTTGGTAATTGTCGCCACTATCTACGCGGAGCAACATATTATAACTTTGACAATCGGGCTAATATTCTCTTAAAGTGTTTTTTAATGAATCGATTCCAAATTAATTGTAAACCCAATTTTATTCTTAATGGTTTTATATTTAAGATATTGTAATCACTTATTCTTAATCTGATTATAAGACATGTTTTAAAAGCTCCTTGTTCCACACCTTCAATTCACCTACGTGTATTTACTTTTAATAAACGCGAAAAATTTCATTGAATTAAATTGGGTGGTTAACCGTTTTGCTTATAATTATTTTTCGGCTAAACGCCCTCATATTGATATGTAAACAACAAATGATTTCGTAGTAAACGTATTTGTGTATATCTGTATTGGTATGTGTATGTATATTTTCCAGCAACTAACTAAATATTGATATAAGACATACAGTGATGGCATTTGCCATGTAATCGAATTGGTTGTGAAATCTCTTATTGGAGTACAAATTACCAATCTGCCAATTTGGCCACTTAAAGAGTATCGGCTGGAATTCATAAAGCTTCAAACTGAGTTGTTTTTGAGTATGGTGATAAATATATTTCAAGATTACGCGTTACTTCGAAGCAGACTGTAAAAACTCTATTGAGCTGGACGACTTATCAGTAGGACTATGAATAAAATGAGTTCGTTTTAGTGTTTTCCATTTTGGGTCAATTTGATTCGAATTTTGATTTATATATAATCGGGATACGAACCGAAGCAGAGTAACCATATCTTAATACTCTGCTTCGGTTCGTATCCCAAGTATCGAGTAAAAATGGTTGAATCCAGATGAAGTTGATAGTGCCTTCAAATGTCGGAAGCCGATCTAATCATTAAATTTAAATTACTTGGTTTGCATTTTTGGTAATTAAGCGAATAATTTAGTTATATAAAAGCTTTCGAAAGGAGAATTGGTAAGAAAATGGATAATAATACAAATTCAGGCTTTGTAGAACTATCCACATTATATAAAAGTCCAACACGTGTATAGTATTAAGATAAGTAGGTTCGATGATGAATTAGATTTGCCTACGTTTCCCATTAACATTTAGAGCTAGCCCATTCCCCCAGACACAGTTTTAAGGAAAATAATTATGATCTGTGAAGCTTTTCTATTTATATTCGCCCAACTTAGTGGTTTGGCTTTGTTCCAGCATGAAACGTACTTCCTGGAAATGCCTGAGCCTTGAAATCGCGAAACGGACTGCCACCAATTGAGATGGAAGGTAGACAAATTCCATTATGAGAAGTTATTTTTTTCGTGTTAGGTTAGGCAGGAAATTTTAAGGGGTTGTGTTAGAAGATATGGACGTGTAATGTTCCCTAAGCTAAACAGATCCCCTCGGGGTCACCAATTTAAATCGACAGTGCTAAACCCCACATTATTACTACCTCGCAAGTAAATTTTCCTCTCCGGGTTTTTGATTCTCTATTACGTCGGGGTACTAGATTTCACCCGTATAGTGATTAGGCTTGCTGTGACATGAAACGAACTTAGTGGTTTGGCTTTCTTCCAGCATGAAACG
The DNA here is from genome assembly GCA_963932295.1 of Tipula lateralis. Taxonomy (NCBI): domain Eukaryota; kingdom Metazoa; phylum Arthropoda; class Insecta; order Diptera; family Tipulidae; genus Tipula; species Tipula lateralis. Next base: position 158,459,503 of record OZ010737.1, read on the forward strand.
AACTCGTCTGAAAATATCTGAGCCTTGAAAGCGCGAAACGGAGTCCAACCAAATAACAGAGAAGGCAACCAATTCCATCGTGAGAAGTAAATTTTTACCGTTTTATGTTAGGCAGGAGGTAGGATACAATTTTGGGGGGCTGTGTCAGAAGATATTGATGTGTAATGTTCCCTAACAGATCACGTCGAGGCCACCAATTTTTAAAGCTTTATGTAACTTGAAAAGTATTTTTTGAGTGAGAATTGTTGCTTGCGTATTGAATGACCGTGGGATCGAAAAGGTCAAATAAATCTCATCAGGCATGTCCAGAAGTGACGCGATGTCCACACTGTGCGAGAAGATGTAGGGCCCTGGTACTTCTTAAACACTTGTTGCAGTATATCTTATACATATGGAAAATCCATACATAATAGACAGGTATACCGAACGTAAAAGCTTCTTCACTCCTAAAAGCTTCCGTTTTATTAAACAGTAGATGTTCATATAGATAATAGACCGTCACGAATTCGTAAATCGTAAACTTAAACAAAATTGTTCATAATCATGTAACATACAAAATGTGAATATCAGATGAAATCAAAGCTAGACGTGAGAAAAGGTAATAACTGTAAAATAGGCGTGTAAATTTCGCGTAAATTTTTACGAATTTAACATACCGAGTATTTTCGGTCATAAACTTTTTATGCCGCAAACTTCTATTAAAAAAGCATAAAAGTTTCTACTTTCCGTAATGATATTATGTCATGATAAAAACACAAAAATTGAATTTAACTTAAGATAAAAACAAAATAAAAAACATGTGCAATGGTATAAAAGCTTATTTTGTTGAAAGCTTTTATATAAAATTTATGTGTCTTCATTTCCTATTTGTACTGAACAATAATTGCAACTATAAATAATTTTTTGGTGGTTTTGTTCATTTGTTTAAGTACGTGAAATGGTGCTCGAGCTTTTTTATGTTATTGCGCTACTATGTTGTTGCTTCAAGAGGTACTTTTATGAATATTCGAATGTCGACATTTTATTATTCAAAGTCAACAATAAAATATGTGTGTATATGAGATTTAATTAATTTAAAACAATTTTATGTGATTTATTTTGTGTACGAAAAATAAAAGTGAATATAAAAAAATCGATTACGTGACCAATCAGCTCTATATTCACTAGAAATAAGACAAAATGTAACCAAAAAGTGTAGCTATCCCGAAAAACTTTAATAAATAAATAATAAAATCAGATGATGGGTTTATGACAAAATAAGACACATTTCAAGAGAAAGCTGGAACGGTGTAAAACGAGTAAGAGTCAGCTTCGAAGAGCAAAATCTGACTTCCACAACCAAAAGCTCCATAAACTTCATCCCCAATTCCAGATTGACAAGAGGTGATAATATAGTGATTGTGGAGGCAAAGAAGAAGGACGATCCAGTACAATAACATCGGAGCAACGAAAACGATCGTGCAGCCAGATTTGATCAGGAATGTAGTTAAGACATATGGAAGGTTTCAAGTTACAAACGTTGACAGGTGACAGTGCGATATCAAAGAAAAAAGGAGACAATTGAACAACGGGAAAGAACCAGTCGTAAGTAGGATTAAACTGGATCATTGAATGAGCTTTCAGAAGCACACTCAGATTGATTGTTTGGGGAAAAATGGATATAAATCCTGAAACACAAAGATGGTGGAACAGTGATGCACTACAGAGCGAAGTATAACCAGCAGAAGCGAAGCAGTATCCATCATCATAAAATACGGGAAGACGAATCCGTGAATAAAGCCCAATGATCAACGACAGTGGAAAAAATGGGGGAATAATACAGAAATGAACGGCACAAGACACATCGAAAGAAATCAAGTGGAGAAGGAGTGTATGTCCATTTTCTGTGGTGCATTGAAAGATAATGGCCAACCAAAAAGGCCAAGGAACGATTATCACCGAAATTATAACCTAAATGATAGTGACGGTGTACGATCATAACCAGAATAAATGATTCACAGAAAAAAGTACCAAATTTAATGCAGGAGTTGGGCAAGCGTAATTTTCTTACGGCCAACCAAAATGAGTTGCAGCTAAAGCACCGAAAAGTTTTTTTGCTGTTTGGGAACTAACGAAACGAAAGATGATAAACCAACGGCGGCGACTAGAGGAGGGGGCAGATTTTCAGCGGTTAGCGCACGACATTCACTACAGTATGGCGAGTGAAAACAGAGCGGATCAAGATCAAAGCGTCAACAATAGAATATGGGATCCGGATACGAGACGAGCAGTAGCGTTGTCTTCAAAATCATCGTTTGCAACACCATCGCATGTACACTAATAAACGAGACTCCTAACAATATTATCAAACCAGCAGTCAAGGTACTTCGTATGGAACTTGGCAAGATATGGTGATAGCGATAGCTTGATGGTGCGAGGCAAAGTAGAAGAACGATCCAGTATTATAACATTTTTTTTAATTTTTTTTATGTGGCCGGATTTTAACAGGATCGAAGTTTGAGGTGATAATACGAATAGACAACAACCATTTTCGACATGAAGTTCTGGTTGTGGAAATTGTCGATGAGGTCATCCTGGTGATAAATTTTATGAAACGACGAAATGGATTCGTATTGTATGATGGACGGAGAATTTTGAGCTAAAGGAACATCGAACTTACTTTGCAAATTAACAACTGTAATTTACCATTCGTAAGAAGATTTTAACTGAATCATCATGCGAAGCTATCAACATACGCGGAAACGGTTGTTTGGGAAAAATTGGATAGTGGTCCTGAAACACATAAAAGTTTTGGACGCCAAAGTGATGAACTACAGACTAAACAAATTATGATCGGAAAAGCTTTAATAAAACCGAATCAATGACAGCGGAGAAGAGGAGTTCCACAGAAATGGACGGAACACATCACATTAGAAGAAAAACAAGCGGCAAAGTATTTGTCCATTTTCAACAGCAATTTGATAAATGCCAAGCAAGGATTATCACAGAAGTTACAACGTGGATAGGAGGAACCGTATAAAGCCTTAAGAAGAACAAATGTCGTTAAATATAGAACTACGTGTAAACTCAAGGATACACATGTGGAGCGACTGAGGTTATAAATAAAAACAGGTTTGAATCCTTGTTCGAGACGAACAGGTTTAGTGTGACGATTAACAGCGAACCCTGCGAAACTTAAAACAAAGTTGATGGTAGTGCCTACAAAGATTGATGTTGTATATGTAGGTGTGCACATTTGAATTTCAAAACAGGTCAGTTTTGAATTTTTGGAAAGTGTTGTTTAGCGTACGTGGTTTCCCTACAGCGGCTAGTAAGGCTGAACTACAAGCAAGGTTACAATAAGCATTGTTAGAAGAAAATGTGGATCCAGACCAGTAAGAGTATAATATTGGGGCAAAAAGCAGAGGAAAGGATATAAGGGGCAAAAAGCCGTAACGACCACTACCCCAACAACAATAAGTGAACATACCCAGTACCTGCAGTCTGAACGCTGGGACCCAGAATCTGAAAGCTGGGACTATTATAAAGTCATGCTAGCCTTAGAACGAAGATATGCTGATCAAAAGCGAGAACCATGCAGGATGGAGCTCAAATGTCTCTGTCAAAGAATCGGAGAAATACTACAGTAGTTTTCTGCATATATAGAGCGGTTGGTGCATCTCACACAATACAATATGGCTTTCAAATACACATGTAGAAGTAAGACGAGCGGTAGTGTTAGTTTCACATCACCAATGAAGAGTCGGATTGGAACCAGAAAATTATAATTCAAGAAATTACGACAAACCAGTATTTGGTGGGCCACCAATAAAGTTTCGCGTTGGCAAGGTAAGAATAAGGTGTTGGGTGTGTGCCAAATAAGGTCATATTTCGCGAGAATGCTGGCAAATCAAACGTATCAGCGAGCAAAGATACCATCACCGTTGTATTGGAGGAAACAAAAAAATTACAAGGGATAAGAAGAGAAGGAGAGTCCTGTAAGATTGCAAACAATAAACGAAAAAATCAGTAAAAAAAGAAAGTTAACTTTTACAACCAAATCCGATAACATCCATCTCTGTTCCACGATTGGCGCAAGGTGGCTTAACTTTAACTGGGAAAATCAAATGAAAGAGCATGTGTGAGAACACTTGATACAGCTGAGTTATACGGACGATTGTGAGAAGTGATTTAGTAAAAAAAAGAACTTCGTCCAATTGGACGCTTCAAACTGCAAACAGCAACCGGCAAAAATGCATAATTCAAGGGAAAGAAGAAGGCGTGTCATGAACAAATTGAACCAATCCAGGAGAATTATATTGAAACGATCAACAGAAGTTTGCGGTGAATTGGAACAAGAGATTATTACCGGGAGAACAAGTGTTGTGAAACTCAGCAAATAACAAGAGCCAGTAAAAAGGATAAAACTACCAAGCAACTAGGTGAAACTTTGATATGAGATCCGAGGGAATAATAAAACAATTACGAAAGAGAGTTATAACCCAAACTATAGAAGAATTTATCACCAGAACTACAGTACTGGTGGAAAGGACCATATAAGACGATTACAAGGATTAATGATCTAATCAACCGAATACAAAGAGGTCTTTGACGAAAACTAAAAGGATGCCCTAAAAGGATCTAGGAAGTATGGTTCTCTGGAGAAATAGACTTTCCTGTTCGGGACGAACAGGTTTGGGCGGTGGATAGTGTTAATGAACGCAGTATAAAGGCAAAATAATACACAAACAGAAACTTCTAATATGACCTAGAAGCACGCCAATTGACTATTAATACGCGAACAGAAAGCGTAGAGTTTCAGTTTGAATTAAGACAGCGATAAATTAAAATCGGGATAAAAATAAGATGCGTGAAATAATAAGCGAAACTTCTAGTAGTGGTTTAAAAGTTAGTTGTTGTAATAAATCAAAAACATTGGTGAATACAAGCAAGTGGAATCCATACTAGAGGAAATCGCAACATTATTAAGAACACAGGTGACATCTCTGGGTCAGTATACTAACTTAATGTTTATAATTTACATCAACAGGAATGCAGTAGTCATGCTGTCTAAGAAGCAGGTGCATTGCGTATAAATAGGCGAGCAGAACCCGTGTTCAGAAACTCCAACACTGGTAATAGTCACATAAGATTTAACAGCCTACATTAGGGCGAAACCAAATATTTAATTGGTTTCCAATTACCAAACATCTGGTCTAATTAGAATACAATTGAATAATCTCGAATTTAGGGTTTCTGGTCATCTTGTCTGGTCTGTCGAATCATTTTTTTATTACACATTTTGAAGTCAACGTAACCACAACAATAAAGAAAATCATCATTGACCGCGTTTTTTATTATTTTTATTACACATTTTATTATATCACTATTTAGTAATGACTGGAACGCCGATTGGAATTCGCACATGGTCCTTCGATCCGGATGCTGTACCGCGTAGTGTAGTTAGCAATTTTTTGTAAACCAGTTTCAACATTTCGGTTCCAGAATATAGTGGAATATTACAGAGAGCACGCGCAGTCCAGATAATTCGGTCTGATATTTTGAACGGAAGTGAATTGAGTGATTTCATAACTGTTACATCAGTGTTACAATTTCATCGTGATGGATGCCTTGAGAAAACAGTGTGCTTTGTACGAGTTAGCTTTATCAAGATAAGCTAAATTCGCTAGGAAGCTAACGATTACGTCCACTGAAAGCCTAGATGAATTGTGGTTGAGAGCAAATCGAGCGCATGATTTAATCGCGAAATTCGGACAAATCGAAGCGGACATGTTCGCAATTAACTCTGAGGAAGAATCTTGCTTATTCGAAGCCTAAGAATTGTATTTTTCTGCAGCGGCGAAGATTAACGAAATCGTACGGTTAAGAAGCCTTCAAGAAACCACAAATCCTGGTGAAAACTCAATGAACGCCACAATTGGAAGCGCCACACCAGCCAAAAAGCTAGCAAAATTGCAGATCACACATTTCGATGGAGACTATACTGAGTGGCAGAGTTTCTTTGACATATTCGCCTCAAGCATTCATGAAAATGAAATTATACCAATCGTCCAAAAGTTCCAATACTTGGTCGGCTTACTCAAGGGTGAAGCACTCACTCGTCAGGCATTATAAGATCACAGAGGCAAATTACCACCAGGCACTGCAAAAATTAACACAAAGATACAATCGGCAACGACACACCATTTATTTGTTCATTCGCAAATTCATTGAACAGCCCAACGTTAAAGCAGCTTCCGACGAGGAGATACGAGGCTTAAGAGCATTGAGCGAGAAGGCGGAGTCAAGAGATCCTTGGCTCATATATATGATACTACAGAGCATGAGTTTCTCAATAAACAAGTGGACGCCCTCGAATCTCTCAGATGTGACCAAGTATACGGCCAGCGAGATTTAACACACAGATTCATACGAAAATGACATTGGCGACGTTTACTAAATGAGTGTGCGTCGCAAGTAATATTAAACATCATAATTTGATTGAGCGCGAGAAGTTCAAGGAACTGTCCGTAGAGGACCGAAAGCTTGAGTAAAAATAAAAGATGTTTCAACTGCTTTAACTCAAATCACACACTGGGTATGACTGCAAGACTGATGGGAATAAATCAAGTGCCACAGCAATTCATGATTCACGCACTAACGAAGTAGAAACCTTAACAATTTGTACTCAGCATAACCATGGCGTTAAGGAAAAGGGTATACAAAAATTAACCATATTACCAACGGCGATGATTTATGCAATCGATAGCAATGGCACACGCCGACCTTGCAGAGCTTTATTAGACACAGCATCACAAGCCTCTTTTATAACTGAAGCTTTTGTACAAAAATTTAGCTTACGACGCGTCAACGGAAGGACGATTATAGCCGGAATCAGGCAGACGTGCGCTGGTAAATCACATGGAATAGCCAAAATCCGATTTACACCAAGATTCTGCGGCAGATACAAATACGAGGTACACGGAAGAAGAACAATATTGCGAGCAATTCTTTCAAACTACAACATCCAGAAGCAGATTCGTCACGAGACTACCATTTAAAGAAAACAAGATGGAGGAAAAACTGAGTCAAACTTATGACATAGCACTATCGAGATTATTGGCCATGGGAAAAAGATTTCGGAGCGACTCAGAATTTCAAAGACTATACGTGGACTTTATGGAAGAATATCATGAACTAGGCCATATGACTGAGGTCGATATAAATGAGCGAGACTTACGTAAAATGTACATTTTACCCCACCGATGAGTACGAAAGGATAGCAGTCTCACAACTAAGCTACGCGTAGTATTTGATGCGTCTGCGAAATGCGGAGGATGTTGCTCTTTGAACGAGGACCTACCGTATAAGCAAATTTACTAGAAATTCTTTTAAGATTTCGACAGCATCGTTACGTACTTATCGGAGACTTGGAGAAAATGTATCGACAGGTTCTCATGCACGAGAAAGACAGGAAGCACCAAATTATATTATGGCGAGATGAGCAAAAATGGCATCTGCATCGTTTACGGCCACCAGATGTTTAGTTGAACTACCGAAATCGTACTCAGATGAATTTCCAGAAGCTGTCCGTGCAATTGAAAAGGACGTATACGTCGACGACTTAAAGACAGGTGCTGCAACATTATCACAGCTACAATATTTGAAGCATAGCATAGTGAGAATCATGCAGAGTGGTGGATTTAATTTGAGGAAACTATCCTCCAATCATAAATCAAACCAATCAGATTGATAGTGGTGACATTAAACAGCTATCAGAGCATGAGCAATCCATTAAGTTACTTGGGATAGCATGGCAATCATCAATCGATCGATTCATTTTTCAAGCAAAAATAAATACCCTAAAGAACTACACAAAAACAAACCTATTGTCTGAAACAAGCCACATATTATAGTAATCCGGGTTAAAATCTTGTTCCAGAAACTTTGGCTGTTAAAGCTAGACTGGGATGAAGAGCCGCCAACTGACATAAAAATGGAATGGGTCAAATTAAGAACCGAACTATGCAGCAATTCTAAAATTGACATTTCGAGGTGAATGGGTATCACCACTACAGTCCGCATTCACGGGTTTTTTGGTGCGAGCAAATGGGCCCACGCAGCGGTACTATATGTGATCACAGAAAGCTCAGATGGAGTTTATTCACACTTGATTTGTTCTAAATTAAAGGTAGCTTCTCTAAAGCAGGTGAGCCTACCCAGATTAGAACTTATGGGAGCAGCACTATTAAGCCGAGTTACATAAGAAGCAGTCAGTATTTTGAATCTCAAAATCTCTCAAATAACATTATGGACAGATTCTAAGATCGACTTAGATTGGCTGTCTGATCAACCACGACGATGGACTACATTCGTAGCCAACCGCACGGCGGAAATTATAAATAAACACAACAGAAGCATGTGAAATCACGTTCCATCAAAGGAGAATCAAGAGGATTACGCAACTCGTGGCAAATCATATCATGAAATAGCAAGAGACGAATTTTGGTGAAATGGACCTCAGTGGCTGCATGAAGACAGAGCAAGATGGCCAAAACAATCGAGTAACCCTCCTACAACTACAGAAGAAAGTAGTACCTCATTAGCATTTCACAGTTCAATACGCAGCCAGAGCGACACATCAGATATATTATACGATCTGATCAATCAAATTTCAAGCTTTAATAAACTACAGAGAATACTTGCTTATGTTCTCCGGTTTCTTAATAATTGCAGATCATCGAAAGCGAAGGCCAAATCCAGAACACTGACAAGATCGGAAATTGAGGCAGTCGACCAAATCCTAGTTCGAAAGGCACAACTACTTGATTTTCCGGAAGAATATGGAGCTCTCCTTAAAAATAAGCCAATAGCCAGACAAAGCGAATTACGAACAATAAATCTCTTCCTTGATGATACTCAAATCATGCGTGGTGGCGGAAGATTGGAGAATTCAGCTTTAACGTATCATACTAAGCATCCCGCTACCATATCAAGCCAGAGACGGTTGTCAACCATAACTATTAGGCACATACACAACGAAAATCAACATCCTGGTACCAATTTGTTGGCGAGTCTAGTCCGTCAAAACTACTGGGTACTACGAGGCAAGGACGTCGCAAACAGGGTATTTCGCAGTAGGCGTAGATTTCTGCGGTCCTTTCCAAGTAAACGCAATTCAAAGACGAGGAGCAGTTCCCAGTAAGGCATATTTATGCATATTCGTTTGCTTCTGCACACACGCAATACACATCGAAGTGTGTATGAACTTGATTACAGAATCATTTATCGAAAGTTTAAAACGCTTCGTGAGTCGCCGTGGATTATGTAATACGATTTATTGCGACAACGGTACGAACTTAATTGGCGCAAGGAATCATTTACAGGTGGTTTACAACATCACCATTCAAATGAAATTGTTAGTCATCTAACAATTGGAGTGGAGATTTATACCACTGGCAGCTCCTCATCAAGTTGGATTATGGGAGAGTGCCGTTAAGTCTACCAAGACCCATCTTCAACGATCCATCGGAGAGGCGATACTTACGTTACGCTAGTAACGCAAATTGAAGGAATATTGAAGTTCAGGACGATCTGTTCAGTTAACTCCGACGAAGTAGATTATCTCACGCCAGCACACCTGCTAATCGGTAGACATATCCTGCAAGTTCCTGAAATGCCGGAACAAAACCTAACAATTCATTCACGTCGGGATATAGTCAATCGAATTCATGAACAATTTCGGAGGCGCTGGATAATCGAATATTTAACATCTTCCAAGGTTCCCTGCTAGGGAAAGTCGTTTCAATGAGTCTATCGCTTTAAATTTTAAATCACAATATATTAAAATTGAATACGTTAATGTACGACTCAGTATAGCAGAACTTATTTTACACTCATTGAGTCATAGATACAAGACTGTGCATATAGATAGATAATATTTTTACATAATGTGTACGTCTATTTATACAAGTACAACAACAAAAGAACTAACGAACGATACAAAAAGTTGAATTTTTAGTTCGTTTTTAAACAGCAAAACAATCTTCTTAACTTTACCCAAAAACAAAGAGCTTTTCCATCGTAAGCTTTTTGTTATATATATGTTTCACATAAATATAAATTTTGATTAATTTTTATTAATGGAAATTTAATTCTAAATATTTTCCAACGATTTTATAAACACACATACATATTTATAAATATTTAGATAGATTTTATGATTTTGATGTTTCATTTTGCTATTTAAATAATTACACGCAAGCAAATAGATAAAATTATAAAATTTTTAAAAAATACAAAATGTATTATTTATTTATTAAATTTTTTGTTATAAAAAAAATTTGGATCGATAATTAAATGAAGGTTTAATTTTTAATTGGGTATTTGTAAAGTGATTAGAAGTTTAAGACGGTTATTTCAACGGTTAATTGGTAAGAAAGTTTAAAAGTCAAAAGTCGACTGGAAATGATTAGTCCGGTGAGGGACATTTCTATGAGGCATTATTTAGTGCCCATGAGTTAATAAACTGTTTGCAATTTATCGTTTTTATTGCATGACCTTAAGTAAAATTTTAGACTTTATCATTCATAACGAGCTTTAAGAGCTTTTTATTCCAGCGCTCTCAGCAATGAATAATGCTCTAGTCGCGCATTTAGTCTTATTCCGAGTTTTTATCAGCTTATTAATTTTATCTCGAATTTCATATGACCCAGGTTTGATCCTTAAAAGCTGTAATATTAAACTTTAAAAAATAATTAAAGCTTGGTGATAATAAAGATTAATTCCTATGTAAGTGCATTTTGGTTTAATGTTTGGACGTAATTTATCAACAGTCTTTTCACTATGATTGCGATGCATAATTTTAATGTTGTCACTTTATTTATCATTTTAAAAGTGTAGTGGCGTACATTATAAAGTGATAATGACATAAATTTTGAGTGGGTATGGAAAAAACGACAAATGAATGGCCCTTTGGTGGAAGAAGTAATGCACTTCTTAGAATACCACCAACAATTCCACCGCCGGAGATCACCACAATGCGATGTGAATTACTGAAGTCAGCTACTGAAGCCACCTCCAGTGCTCAAATAGATATTATAAACAACGCGGAGATAGTAAATAAATTTCACCAAATGGAAAAATTAATCGCGCAGCTGAGCAATGCAGTTGCCGTTCTAAAGAAAGAAAACATAATGCTAAAAGAAACAATAAATACAAATAACAGCGCAGGAAACTCAACATTAGTGAGCAACCAAGTACTCGCCTCAGATCAAGCCGATTATCACACTGATGAAGACGAGCTTGAAAGAGAAACCAACTGGATACTACAGAAATCCAAGAGAGCAAATAAGAAACTAAGAAAAGAAACAAAAGCAAGAGAAAAGCTGAATCGTCACCAGAAATTGAGCCAATTCAAACCCATATCAAAAGCGCCAATGCAATTACTGCCCAAAAAGTGCGTGACCCAGAAAAAAAGAAACAGGCATGAAAGAAGTAGTAAGAAATGACTACAAACTAATATCACTCAACATCTGGAAAATAAACACAACAGAGGCTGAAGACTACAAAGCTCTAGCCAACAAATTAAATGCTGATGGTCACCAGTGGTATACCTACGAAGATAAAAACGATCGATCAATTAAAGTATAATGGCAAGAGATCTCCATCCAACTTGTTTAAAAGATGAAATTATTGAGGACCTGGAAAACAAAGGTCTAAAAATAATCGATGCAGTCAACATTATCAGAAAAGAGAGACGAAAAAACAGAGATGGGAATGCTGAAATCACGAGAAGAGGTCTCCCACTTTTCATGCTAACCTTCGACAACAAAGAACAAATAGAAAATATTTATAATATTAAGGCTATCCTCAAAATCAGGGTTAAAATAGAAACACCGAGAAAGGTCACTCGACTAATACCTAAATGTAAAAACTGCCAAGATTATAATCATACACAAAAGTACTGTCACCGTGAACCAAGGTGTGTTAAATGTGCAGGAAAACATGCAGGAAACGAGTGCACAGTTCCCTGAAATACAGCACCGAAATGTATCAATTGTAAAGGCCAGTATCCAGCAAACTACAGAGGGTGTGAAGTTGCAGTAGAACTACAAAAAATGAGAGATAAATCACGCAAACCGGATACAATAAGAAATATACAACCTATAAAAAAAACCACGGAACCAAAACCGCCAATTTCTAACATGCAAAGAGAGCGAGTAATCGAAAACGTTACTTATGCACAGATAGTCCAGCAGACAGAGCAGAAACAGTCTAAAATGGAGCTCGTTCTACAGGATATACTGAAAAACATAGAGAACATCAACGAAAGACTTACTTCGCAGGAACGAAGTCTGCAAAAAACACTAGAAGAAATGAAATCACAAACTAATTTCAATAAAAGAGTAGACGGAACCCTTGATCGAGTGATTGACAATATAAATTATATAAAATCAAATTATAAACAAAAGAAATGAATAAAACTTTACGCATTAACCTGGCATGCAAATGGGCTATTGCACCACATACAGGAACTAGATATATTCTTAAACATGCATAATATAGATACATGTCTTATATCAGAAACCCACTTCCCCAAAACTTCGTTCTGTAAAATAAAAGGATATAACTGTTACCATGCATTACATCCAGAGAACAAAGCTAGAGGTGGATCAGCTATCCTCATAAAAGATCATATAAAACATAACGAAGAACTTAAAGTCGAAAAGTTCTCCATACAAGTCACAACAATCAAAATACAATTAAACAATACAAAAACTTGCAGTATCTCAGCAATATATTGCCCCCCCAATATACAATCTCAAACAAATAGAGTATACTGATCTATTTAAAACACTAGGAAGTGTCTTTTTAATTGGAGGTGATTACAACGCAAAAAATACCTATTGGGGATCACGGCTAACGACTGTTAAAGGAAAAGAACTGTTTGCAGCAGGCAAACAGATAAAATGCGAGTTTCACTCAGGCAGTGCACCAACTTATTGGCCTACGGATATCAGCAAGACTCCAGATCTTATAGACTTCTTTATTACAAGAGGGATTTCAGATAATTATATCCATATAGAGAACAGTGAAAGTCTTTCATCAGATCATTCACCAGTTATTATGATACTTAGCCAAACAATCATTATGAAAGAGAGTAATGCGAAATTAACAAACTACAAAACTAATTGGGACTTCTTCCAAACACAGCTAACAAAAAGAATAAGTCTGCAGAACCCAATAAAGGGACCAGTCCAAATAGAAGACGAACTAGATAAGCTCATCCATGATATCCAAAGTGCTGCGTGGGAAAGTACTCCAAATTATAGACATGACGCGCAAAGTTAACTATCCAGAAGAAATAAGAGAACGTCTTAAAAATAAAAGAAAAGTACGAAAGAATTGGCAAGAATACCGAAATCCGGAAAATAAGAAGGTATTTAACCATTTGTTCGGTTAATAAATACCTAATAACTCTAACTGGACAAAAAGGTACTGATTATTCATTATAGAAAGCAACTAAAAACCTTAAAAGGCCCAAACTCCAGGTTCCTGCAATTAAAAATAAAGAAAATTGGGTTTGAAATGCTAAACAAAAAGCAGATTTGTTTGCCAATCACCTTGAAGAAACATTCCAGCCTGACCCCAAACAAACAGAAGAGGAAAATATTACTTCAATATATAAACAGGATGAAATAAAAATTACACCTGTAACATTGAAAGAAATTAATTGGAAAATCTAGAACAATCTGAATGCGCATAAGGCTCCAGGGTATGATCTTATAACGGGTCAGATAGTAAAAGCGTTGCCAGAGAAAGCATTGAGGAAACTAGTGCATATAATTAATGCAGCGTTTCGACTAAGATATGTACCAAGACAATGGAAAGTTGCAGAAGTAATTATGATACTTAAGCCGAACAAACCTCCGAATGATAAAGATTCATATATACCAATTTCTTTGCTACCAACATTATCAAAACTATTTGAAAAGGTTCTTCTTAAAAGATTAAAACCAATTATCGAAGAAAGGAATCTCATCCCCACACATCAGTTTGGATTTAGGGAAAAACATTCTACGATAGAACAAGTACATCGAATTACTGATGTAATCGAGAAATCACTTGAAAACAAACAAATATGCTCAACCGTATTCCTTGATGTAGCGCAAGCTTTCGACAAAGTATGGCACCAGGGGCTAGAATTCAAACTTCACCGAGATCTTCCGGAGCAATTTTTTCAAATTTTAAAATCATACATATCAGAGAGGCACTTCCGAGTAAGATATGAGAATGATTACTCTCAATTAAAAAAAATAACAGCAGGAGTACCACAAGGGAGTGTTCTTGGACCAATTCTTTATCTCCTATTTACAAGAGATATACCAAAAACTGAAGCAACATTGGCCATACTTTCGCCGATGACACGGCAATACTTGCAATAGCAAATAACATCAATGACTCGACTGGTAAATTACAGAGGGCTACTAACCTGATATGTAATTGGACAAAGAAATGGCGAATTAGATTAAATGAAGCAAAATCAATCCAAGAGAACTTTACAAATCTAAAAGTTAATCATATACCAATTATGATAAACTTGATAGCAGTACCGCATGCAAACACTGCTAAATATCTCGGCATGACTTTAGATGCTAAACTTAGATGGAAGGAACATATAAAAAAGAAAAGAGATGAACTAAACATAAAATTCAAAAAAATGTATTGGCTTTTAGGGAGACAATCTGAACTAGCGATCCACAACAAACTTCTGTTGTCAACAAACAAATTCTAAAACCTGTATGGACATATGGCAGCCAACTCTGGGGTTGTGTCAAAAAGTCAAATATCAAAATCATACAAACAGCTCAAAATAAGACAACCTCCATATCGAGATCTAAAGATCGAGCTTGTCGTAGATGAGATTAATTATCATGCAACAAAACATCTACAACGTCTGCACCAGCATGAAATTCTGGACATACGCTGTATGCTGACTACCACTCCAACAAGAAGACTGCAAAGAACCAAACCGCTGGACTTATCGCGACCGGGAGGTCAGTAGACCTATACTGTGGCGAAAAATCTGAGGAGTTAAACGAAACTAGGAATAATCATGTGATTACTCCGAAAAATTAAAACGTATTATGCAATGTAAATTACTAAATGGGTACAAGACTCAGTCGTAATATAAAATAAAAAAACAAAAACAAACTTTATTTATAGTTCTGCTTCTCGACACCAACATGAAGTTGCAGTGTGTCGTTTATCCCTTATACATTCTTTATGCATTGTCTCAACAATATTGACTCTTTGTGAATGGTACATTGAATACATTTACGATGTAGCAGTTTTAATAGCGTTATTACGCCCCATTGGGATGTCAAAGGCAGTATAGAGGGCACAACATTCACCAATCCGTCAAACAACCATTGCTTAGGCTAGTATAAATTTGGGAGACCGCTTGGGAACATCACATAGGTAAAAACGCAAAACTGAATAAGTGAGAACCTACCCCTGGTAGGCTAGTCTACCTTATCCAGCAGCCCTAAAAAGGACTCATTGGACTAGGATTCCTTGGACCAATCATTCATTAATCCGAAATCAAAAATGATTACAGAAACGAATACTATTTAGAAGAAATAATAATAAATCAAATCGGCAAAAACCAAAAATATCGACCATTGGCTATCTATCGTACTCGGAAACGCATTGGAAACTGGAACATAAGAACTGTAACAGAAACATCAAGGTTAAGCCACAAAGTGAAAAGGAAATGAAGCGATAAAATATGAATTCTACGAATTGCACAGCGAAATGATTTCAAAATTAACGACACCGGAATTGCGACAATCATGGATAAACACGCACTAGACTCTGCAAGAAACACCAACGGAGAAAGACTCATCTCATCAACTATTGTGCCACAAATCAGCTATTCATCAAGAATATCCATAAACACACCTGGACATCGCCAGATGGCAGAACGAGAAATCAAATTGACCCTGTGCTGGTAAATATTAAGTTTATATCCTCCCTACAAGATGTCAGAGCAATGAGAGGAGCAGATATACACAGAGCGATCACCAACTAACAATAGCAACATTCAAAATCAAACCAGACGCTGTGAAAACTACAAGAATTGAGAAATACGCAGTCACAAGAAAAATCTTTAATGCAACGCTCCAAATCAATCTACCGAATAACGAAATCAGCACTCTGCTGATGAAATCGTTAACCATAACGATCCCATAGTATTAGCAATAATCATCCTAGAACGAATCTCACCAACTATGAACCAATCCATAAGAAACGAACAATCTGGTTTCAGACCAAGAAAAACCTGTACAGACCACATCAACACAGTCCGAATCACTGTCGAACAATCCAACGAATGGAACTCACCACTATATCTTCTCTTCGTGGACTTCGAACACGCATTCGATTGCATCAATAGAAGCGCAATCTGGAAAGCGCTCTGTGAAAAAGGCATCTCAAGGAAAATAACCGAACTCAGCCGAGAAATATACCAGGACGCTGCAATACAGTGCAATACAAAGGTAAGCAGAGTGGCACATACTACCCTACTCGAAGAGTTAGACAAGGATGTGTCCTATGTCCACTATACAGTTCCTCATAATACTGGATAATGTCATGCGCAAGCTAGACCACATCACCAAACGGAATTCCGTGGGGTCCAATTAGAAAACTCAAGCTAACACACAAATACATAGACATGCAGCAAAAGCTAGAAAAGTTATAAGAAATAGAACAAGATTTCGGGCTTAAGATAAACATCAGAAAGACAAAGGGCCTGAGACTGAACACAAGCATTAGTAAACTGCTTCGCATCAACCAAGACACAAAAGAAGAGGTTGAAAAATTCGTATACCTTGGTTGTATCGTCAAGACCAAGCGAAACGGAAGAAGACATTAATCAACGCATCAACAATGCAAAAAATCCTTTCACCATGCTCCATTAGATCTAAAATGCATCCATCCTGTCAAGAAACATCAAGAGCCGAATTTTTAATGCCTGTGTTAAATCAATACTGCTGTATGCTGAAACGTGGAAACATACGCAGAAAATCACAAGAAGACTGTAAGTGTTTGTGAATAAATGCCTTAGGAGAAGAATTCCTGCGACAAACAAATCTAGTGCACATTGAGAAGGAGATCAAGAAGCGGAAATGGAGTGGGATAGGACACACGCTGAGAAAGACACCTAACGACATAACCAGGATGTCGCTGGAATGAAATCCGCAAGGAAAAAGGAAAGTTGGAAGGCCAGCAGTGACTTGGAAAAGAACGGGTTAGCACCGTAAAGCAAAACATCTTGGAAAAACATGGGAGGAACTAAACTAGAATAGCCCCAAACAGTACCAAATGCTCCTAAGAATTGAGATAAAGGAAAAAAAATACGTTCCATTAGTTTCCAATCAACTTGATTCCTCTATCCCTCTTACTCTAAACTAAAACTTGAAACTCAATAGCTGCGTGGACTCTAATATTAAGTTATTTGCTCTTCATTGGCATGTGAGTCTCCATACCATACCAACTAATATGCTTAATTTTCAAATCGATTACCATTCAAATAGAACAACCAACTGAGTATTTTTTCGATAGAGCTGAGTTACCACTATAAGCTTTTACAATATGCCTATTATGGTACAGAAAATTGCAAAATTCAGAACTAAATTCGATTCATTTTATAATTGGTAAAGGGTTGTCTGCGATTGGTGATTAGTAATTGCAGCTTCTGAATCAAAAATAATATTCATGTTCAAATTTTGACTGTGAATTTTTATTGAGTTTTTAGTTGAAGCCACAATAAAGAGAACTGGAAGGTACTGGATTTGAGTCCCAAATGGGGCAGGACGCAAAGGGGTTTTTGCACCATCTGACACGATCGGTGCTGCGAATGCACATATTTATGACCCTATCTTAGACTGCAAAATTCCGTGTCAGTTTTATAGGCTCGCATGTGGCTGTGCCTTGTGGAGATGGTTCTACTTAAATCGGATTCGTAGATATTCGATTTGGCTATATAATAGTAGGCCGCTAAACAGTGAAGCACGAAGAGTAGGGAGTGGCTGGAGCTCTCCAAAAAATTGGAAAGATTTTAAGTAAGAGTTTAAAATAAAAATATTAAAAACAATTATGATTATACCACTTGGATAAACACACATACACATTCAGATCAAAGTAAATAAGTCAGCGCTAGGCTACAAGATCGATACTATAAAGAGGTATGCTAGGTCATGAGTATGCTAGATTACTTATTTAGAACTCATTTGAGAAATCGCTGCATCAATAAGCCCAGATAAGCATAAGTACTGCGACTAATACACAATATCCATAAATTATGATGGGAACCGATACTCATCGTCATGATCGTTTCGAGTCATATAATACATGCATGATGCTACTTTTCAATTTCGGAAGCTATCTCAGACGGCAAGGTCTATGTCACTTCAAAACACTTCATACTGGATACAAAGTGATTAGTGCCAGCGGAAAACATATATATTGTTGCTCATCCCAACGACAACCCTGATATATCTACCAAACCCAGCCACAACTCATTTTATAGTAGGTGTTAACCAGGTATCCGAATATGAACATACGTATGCCTATTAAATATAAATTTTAGGGCGTTATTTTTTATATCTTATTAAAGCCCTGTGGGTGGGGGCAACCATGTTTCGTTAATATTTCGAACGAAACATGAGATCCATAGAATACCACCACAGTATCCAGAGCTTGTCGTAGGAGGCGACTAAATCTGGTTGGATCGCTGGGCTGACGACCCGCATCCGTAAAAAACAATAACAGTTAAAAATGTCAACAAAAACAAAAAAATCGGATACCGCCTAAATAACAATGACCCCCCGCTTAAGTACCCGAATACGAGATTGAGGATCAGCACGTGGAACGTGTAGTCACTAAGAAAACCTGGCGCGTTGGACGGCCTTATCACATGTATGAAGGAGTATCGGCTGGAACTCGTAGCGCTCCAAGAAACTCGATGGCCTAAAAGTGGAGTCCATGTGTCCCAAGGCTATACGTTGCTACACAGTGGAGATGACCTCGGAAATCTTGGAGTTGGCTTTCTCATTGGGCCGCAGGTAAAAAAGGCTGTGTTGGACTTCCAAGCAGTCGATAATCGAATGTGTAAGCTTCGCTTGCACATGAGATTAGCCAACCTGTCAATTGTATGTGTACATGCGCCCACTGATGTAAGCCAACCCCAAGATAAAGACTCATTTTACAATAATTTGGATAATCTGATGGGCTCTATACCTGAGCACGATATCAGATTGGTGATTGGTGACTTTAATGCTAGAGCTGGCCGAAATCAGACCGACTTATGTAACAACATAGGTCCGTACTCCCGACACGAAACTGCGACCGAAAATGGGGAAAGAATGATGTACTTTGCGATCGCACATGATCTCCAAGTGGCAAGTACATTCTTTCCCCACAAAAACATCCATTTGGAAACCTGGACACATCCACGTAAAACATCCCGAAGCCAAATTGACCATGTGTTGATTTCAAAAGACCGGGCTCGGGTTGTTCAAGACGTGAGATCGTATCGGTCGTCAACAAAATTCGTAGGCAGTGACCATTTTATGGTTGCTGCAAAGCTACGATGGAAATTTTCGTACAAGTCAAGGAGGACAGGAGAATATAAAACGCGATTCTCCTGTGAAGGTCTGATAAATGAAGAAACGCAACGAAAATATCAAGATCTTGTCAGCAATAGCATTTTAGGATCCAACTACCAATCTGATGATGTGAACAGTGTCTGGGAAGTATTGAAAACCTCGGTTGTCGATGCTGCCCAGCACACTCTCGGTATAGTGAAAACTACGCCCAAAAATGATTGGTTTGATGAGGAGTGTCGTCTTGCTGTTGAGCAACGCAATATAGCCCACAATGAAGCGCAGACTCGGTTTACAATTGCAAGGAAAAACAAGGCAGCTCTTGCTAGGAGGACAGCTAAACGCATTTGTAGACAGAAGAAGCGCGAATGGTGGAAGGCCAAGGTCTTAAGAGTACAACAACTCAGCAATGAGCACAACTCGCGTGGTTTCTTTAAAGGAATCACCGAATTGCACCATACCTTAAGATCTCGGTCAACTGCCATTCGGGACCAGGATGGAAACCTCTGTGTTAACGTCGATGCAGTACTCGATACATGGCGTGAACATTTTTCTGATCTACTTAATGTTCCACATGTATCACAAGCTGTATTTGAATACTCTCAAATACAGACCGCGGAGATGTTCATTGAGGATCCATCCTATGAGGAATTCACAATGGCCATGCAGAGATTAAAGAAAAATCGTTCACCAGGGGTTGATTGCATTAATTCAGAGCTCTTGATATTCGGAGGGCTAACTTTGTGGAACTGTCTTTTCGACCTTGTTCGATTGGTATGGCGAAATGAAGTTATGCCTGATGAATGGAAAGTGGCCGCGTTATGCCCAATATTCAAAAAGGGTGATCGCATGAAATGCGAGAACTATCGCGGTATAGCTCTCCTTTGCACAGCATACAAGTTACTGTCATACATTATCTTGGGAAGAATTACTCCTCTAGCGGAGGAAATTGTCGGTGACTACCAAGGAGGATTCCGTCCAAATCGGTCAGTCAATGATCAAGTTTTTTCGCTACGGATGATTCTTTCCAAGTACTACGAAACATCTCGCGATGTACACCAGGTATTCCTAGATTTCAAGCAAGCCTATGACTCGATCAATCGAGAGAGGCTATGGTATGCGCTTGAATATTTAGGAATACCAAAAAAATATGTACATCTCTGTAAAATGACAGTAACGCAGTCACAATGCTGTGTTAAAGTTGAGAACAGGCTATCGAGAACTTTTGCAATCAATTCCGGTGTTCGACAAGGAGATGCGCTGTCCCCGATACTTTTTAATCTCATGTTGGAATACATCCTTCGTAAAAGTGAAACACCTCAGGACAATATCTTATTCCGACAATCCAATCAACTTCTTGCTTATGCAGATGATATCTGTGTGATTGGATTAAATGGCAACGGAGTGAAAGAGATACTTGATCCACTGGAACAGTGTTCAGCTTCCGTTGGTCTCAAAATCAACGAGTCAAAAACCAAATATCTAATCTCGGGTTTTAGAGACCAAGACGCAATTGATTTCAGTAGTGGAAACCACACGTTTGAAGGAGTGATGAGATTCAAGTATCTTGGATCTCTCATCACTCACGATAATAGTGTGGGCGAGGATATCAAGGTCCGCCTTGCCGCTGGCAATCGGGCTTTGTATCCTCTACGTCCACTGCTGAAATCAAAATATCTTGCAAATACGGATAAGCTGAAACTGTACAGAGTGTTGATCAGACCCGTTGTCATGTATGGATGTGAGAGTTGGACCTTGACGGATGAGTACGAAAGATGGCTTCTAACATTCGAGAGAAGAATCATGCGTGTGATATATGGTCCAAAACGCGACGTCGATGGCACTTATCGAGTTCTTTTCAATCACGAGATCAGGAATTTAATGCAAATTCCTGATATCGTGCATGAAATCAAAGGACAGCGAATACGCTGGCTCGGTCACGTTCTGCGTGCTGATCCGAACCGAATGATACAGCGATCTTTAAAGGGAGAACCGCCTTTCGGTAGGCGAAGAGGTCGCTGTCGGCGACGATGGCTCCACGGCGTAGAGAGCGATCTGGCATCTTCCAACTGCTTGCAACAGTATGAAGATCTGGCTCGTGATCGAAACCGTTGGAGTCAGATTGTTGACACGGTACGGGCCAATAATGGCCTGTAAAAACCGCAAAAAAAAAAAAAAAAAAAAAAAAAAAAATTTTTATATCGTTGTGCATAATAATGGTTTTATTATAGAAACACATAAAAAACCCTGGTGTGTTTCCGTTTTTACACATAGATGTCACTAACATTTACATATTTTACATTTTCACATATTTTACAAATTTTGAGTAAAAAATACAGTCCTGGGCACAATTCTGGGTTTGAGAAGCTCATTCATGTAAAGTAGCTGATATTGATGAATTGGTGTACCAATTCTAGAATTAGTGTATCAGTAAGTCCTTTAGGTCAGACTAGCAAAAACCAGTAACTCTGCTAATCCGTTTTTAGAAATACTGCTTATTTCATATGTACTTGATTGACTGTTAAAGGTTGGGTTTGAAAAACGAACTGATGAGTTAAATGTTTTCTCTGGTTTAATCTTGGGACCAAGAACTTCTAAAAAATAAGACGTTGCTTCCTGTGGTTTGGAATCATGACTACTTCTGCAGATTTCTTTGGTAGCGTTTTTAAAATATCTGTAGTATAAGATGCTAATTAGTCTTTTTCTTAGAAAGATTATTCCATTATCTCTGTTTTCAGTGATAAGGGGGCCATCTGGTGGTTGGAATATATTTTCCTAGTCGGAGGATTTTAAATTTTTGGTCGTTTAATTCTTTTGGTTACCTTCCAAAGAGCATATTAGGTACTTTTGTCATTGATTTCTTTTTCAGTTGCTGAGTGGAGTTTTTCTATTAAGTTTTATCTTGAGATGCAATTTTTTGTGGCAAATTTTTAGATCTTTACTTTTGTAATGAGAAGTACCCTCATCTCCCTGGGGTAGTTGTTTTTTATACATTTTATAGGAATTCCTAAATATGGAAGAATCCTTTTTCTATGATTCATGTAATTGTATAAAATTTGTTCATATGCTGAAATATTAAAAATAAATAGTTTTATTTAGAATTTTGCTTGGATTAGCCAGAAAGATTTCCACTGGAATTCAAGCTGAGTCAAGCGCCATCTGCACACTCGTTTTGATATTAAAGTAGTCCATTGATACT
Organism: Tipula lateralis; assembly: GCA_963932295.1. Classification (NCBI taxonomy): domain Eukaryota; kingdom Metazoa; phylum Arthropoda; class Insecta; order Diptera; family Tipulidae; genus Tipula; species Tipula lateralis. The sequence continues at coordinate 158,482,351 of OZ010737.1, forward strand.
CCAGCATAAAATGGTAAGATCATAGCTCACTAAGCACTGTACTCTAATTTATGTAGTCGTTCATCAACTTTTCCCATTAATGTTGATATTTGGATAAACTTTTATCGTCCAACGGACATTGTATTTTTAGCTAATTATAATTTCTTTACAAAAACTATATTTTGGTTCAAAAACTATTTTTAATTGAATTTTCAACAAATAATGGTCTCTATTGGTAACAATATGATAACAGATAACAATATTTTAACTGTCGACTATTTATAAAACAATTTATTGTTCTAAACACCACTGCATATTGTAGCTATAATTTAATAGAACTTTAGCAATATAATTGATAATGTATTGACTTTATTGTCAATTATTCAAAATAATTATCTTATTTTATAATAAACTGGGATATTAATTATTTTGAAAAACATCCTTATCATCTCATTACAAAATGAATTATTTTCGTTATTCTATTGTACTCTCGACTACGTCAATCACAATTTATAGACATAAATTGCAATTGACACGAGTACAATAGAGCAATATAATTTAATAGCGTTTTGATACAGAAAATATTATTTTATTAAAAAAATAATTAAAATAAATAAGTATTGAAACCCTATAGCTGCATAGATCCAAATCAATCGAAGGAGACACATAATTGCCACGAGCCAAGGCAATTGGAAGAATTGTTATTAGGACCAGAATGAGTACTCTAGCAAATATTAGTAGGCAAAATTGCACAGTTGCCTACAAAGAAATCGTCTCACAAATTGAATGAATAACAACGACATCTTGAGTGGAATTCACACAATATCAACTATAACAAGGCGAAGACTTAGCTCATAGTTAAACTTCTGGCAACAATTTGCCTATTTGGCAATAATTGCATTTAATCTGCAGCCTGAAAAAGAAAGCGATTTAAGCTACAAGGAAAACTATTATACAACTGTAGTAAAGCTAAATAAGTGGATACGCTCCAAAAATTTAGATCATGGTGTCATTATAACCTCGACACATCTCAGAACATCACTCAAGCAAATGGCAATCACAGCCAAGTTAAACTTTCGGAAAAACAAGGAGTGGCAGTCTTTCTGTGACCTCTAAACGTCTCCTTTACATGAGGCACCAAGCCACAATGCGGTGTGAAATTTTTTATATTTAGAAGGACTGCCGTCCTACTTCGACATATTGCCATCACGGAGGAAACTACATTGGAGCCTTAACTTAACTAAGGGTTCGTCGGTAACCAAACTCAAAAGTTCAGACAAGGACACCTCAAACGAAGTAATATGTAGACTAAAGGCACTTGGAGAAACAGCCGAAATCAGAGATCAGGATATGGTTAACTTACAGTTTTCAGAATTCCTCAAATTTTTAAGCAGACGAATAGATACACTTGAATCGCTAGTACCAGCTGCCAGACGTCTAGTGTCAAAACCCGAAGTGTGAAATCATGATACGTCACATGATATACTGCGCTCAAATTAAGTATTCTTTCATTCAATGAGCGCAATTCAACGAAAGGAATTTGCGAGGAAGATCTTCAACTTCAAGTGTCAGTCACCCCATATTATTAGTATCCGTCGAGACGCCGATGCCAGAGAACCAATCTCCTTCAACTTCATCAACGGAGATGTCATCTTTACACTCCCAATTCATAAATGAGTCAGTTATCCTAGCCACCGGGCCAGGAGAACCAGTACAGTGTTGTGCTCTCTTAAAGATTCTGGATCACAAGGTAGCTATATCACAGAATCATGTGTGCAACGACTTGATTTGAAAAAAATTAATGGTCACATTTTCATATGTGAAATATAGGAAAAACAGAACGAAGAACGCATAACATAAAGCTTCAACATGTCCCTGATCTGTCAATCAAAGCACTGGTATTGTTAAAAATAACTAGCCAATTACCTCCACAAAACCTGTTAAGCGTAGAAAAATTCTTTTCCGGGGTTAAACTTGCTGATCCAGAGTTTTACAAAAGTGAATGTATCGACTTACTTATTGGTGCTGATCACTTATTTCAACTTATCGGAGGTGGAAGAATCAAACCCAGTTCAGACGAACCCACTCTACAATACACTGTATTTGGTAGATTGTTTCAGGAAAACCACTGACAGAATTGATAACCACATTTGTTCACTAGAAACATATGTTTAGAAGTGACAATACGTTCCTTACCAAGAAAACGTAACGAGAAAGTCATCTTCAAGATGGCTCTGGTGAAATGGGCTTCTAAAGCTCGCCACCATTTAAAACAGTAGCACACAATTGGAGATATAAATATTTTCTACTCCCCGAAGTGTCTGGATTCTGTTATAAATTTAAATGTTTGGCCCAACATATCATCTTTTCAATTTTTATAGAAAATGGACAGGTAGTTTAAGCATTTTTGGAAAATTGTGTTTACTCCTGACAAAATTTTGTAATAATTTAGGTCGTAATTTATAAACGAAACGTAAATTATAATTTCGCTAAAGCTGCTTAATCCAATATGTTATAAAAAAAATGCTTGCAGTCATCGGTTTGTTCTTCTTTACATGACTATTCACCAAACATTTTATACATATTGTCGACTCCGCCCTTAGTCGTATTATAATCCAATAAAGTTAGTTTATTTTCGGAGCCTTGGAGTTGATAAGAGAACGACAGCTTTATTCCTCTTTGGAAAGTAGGAAAACATTGTGGAATTGCTGTTGAATCCAAATACAGATGTTTAAACAGGTCGACGTTGGCCTTTCTAAATAATGTAATTTGGAGGTATAAAACGAAGTCTTTTTTTAACCGTACGTAAAATTGATAAATAGGTTAAAATCAAGCATCAAACTAGAGGGTTAAAACAAGTGGTTAAAACATTGTCGAAGGTTTTGTTTCAACCACTTCCCTGTTTCGGATAATACGGATAATACTGATATCGATAGTTATTTATAATAATGGATTTTAATTAAAACTTTATTGTTTATTTTATAATTTGGTTTTATTAGAGTTTAACAATTCACTTGCCCATTCGCTTATTTATCTTAGAATGACAAAAATTATACAATCTTTCATGAAGTTAAAAGTAATCTATTACATTATTAATTATGTACTAATTTAATTTAAGTAGAAAGTACTACTTATTATGTTTCTATTGTTTGCAACCAAGTGCTATAATTATAATTTATAGATTTTGACTGTCAACAATAATAATAACAAGAAGGCTATAATAGAAATGTTACAATTCAATAACATTTAATATTTGACATTAAATTACTTTGTTGGTGCGACATAATGAACTTATAAACTAATAAACTAATTCAGATAAGTGTTCTAACTATATAAATTCAAAATCGTGATTATTTACTAATATTAAATATAATTTTAGGTTTGTTTGATAAGGTTGTCAAGGTCTTAACCTTGGTGCAATCAGCTGCGTAAACATACTCCCGCATTATTAAAAACTCCAGTTTTTAATACACTAAAGCACGAAATTATTGATTTTGCTTCATCTTCTTTGATTAACTGGCATATTTTGACTATTGGCCGCTTCAGAGTACCGGTTGCAGTCTTGATGGATACGACGCGAACCAAACCATCAGTACCTGGATGAGTATTTATGATTCTACCCATTGACCATTTCGAAGGAGGTAAATTATCTTCTTTGATAAATACCAAATCACCAACCTTCACGTTGTCTTCAACCTGGTTCCATTTACGACGCTGTTGCAGTGTGTGCAAGTACTCCATTTGCCATCTTTTCCAGAACCCTTGCATCCTAGCTTGTATATTCTGCCATCTAGTCAGTCGGTTACTTGCTATATGTTCTAATGACGGCTCCGGAATTGCAGTAAGTGGTTCGCCAATTAGGAAATGAGCTGGAGTAAGCACGAACATGTCATCTGGATTGTCGGTAACTGGACACAATTACCTTGAATTAAGAAGGCCTTCTATTTGCACGAGAAGTGTTTCCGTTTCGATAGACGTCAGATTTGCATCTTTCGTCACTCTATTTAGATGGAATTTTATCGACTTTACACATGATTCCCATAAACCCCCGAAGTGAGGGCCGCTAGCTGGGTTAAACGTGAATTTAATCTCATGCTGGAAAAGAAAATCATTTATAAGTTTATCGTTATAGTTTTGTTTATAAAGATTATAGAGTTCTGCTAGTTTTCTTTTAGCTCCTATAAAATTTGATCCGTTGTCGGAGATTATTTCTGTTGGAGTTCCTCTTCGTGCTATGAAACGACGCAGAGCTGCTATAAATGCTTCGGACGTCATGTCATGACACAATTCGATATGAACGGCTTTCGTGGAAAGACATATGAATAAACATATATATCCCTTGGATATTGGAATGCGACCTCTTCCCAATCTTGTTTTTAGATAAATTGGACCTGCGTATTCCACGCCAGTAAACATGAATGGTCGAGATGGGCATATTCTAGTGACAGGTAGATTTCCCATTAGCTGTCGTGATGAATCTGCTTTATATCTTATGCATACCACACACTTCTTGGTTAGACTCCGCACTACATTTCGACAGTTGATTATCCAGTATTTTTGTCGAAGAATGCTGGTTAGTAACGTAGGCCCTGGGTGTAAGTACCTAATATGTAGCTCTCGAATAAGTTTATCATTAAATATGTGGTGGTTTGGGAGAATAACTGGGTGCTTAATGTTAAAAGAAGCATCTAAATTACCCAATCTTCCCCCCACTCGAAGTATTCCATCCTTATCTAGGAACGGCGATAAAGAAACAATCTTACTTTTTGTGCCAATTTTTTTTGTGTGACTTAGAGAACGTATTTCATCTTTAAACTCTTCTGATTGAGCCCATCTCACACATAATTTTTCAGCTATTCTGAGAAGGTCAATTTTATTTAGGTTTCGATATTTTTTATTAATCTGTAACACCACCGCAAGAACTCGTTTGATCTTTGAATACGAATCAATTCGTTCGTATAAATCGTCAATCGGATCGTATGTTACTGTCTTTACATTTGAAGCGACTGATACTAAGCGTTCTTCCAATGTTGTTTGATGAACTTCAGTGTTGGATGGCCAATACTCGATTAGATTGTTTAACCACTTGGGTCCATTCCACCATAAATGGTTATTGATCAACTGCTGAGGGGTCGCACCTCTAGAAGCGATAACTGCTGGATTTTCTTTGGACACCACATGATTCCATTTAGTTTGTGGAATATTTTCTAATATTTCCGAAGTTCGATTAGCAATAAAACATTTCCATCGCCTTGGTACGTCAGACAACCAGGATAATACTATTTTAGAATCTGTCCATGCGTAGCAGGCTATGCCTTCTAATTCTAACGCTCGCTTGGTATATTGTATTAATCTATTCAACAAAACCGCTCCACATAGTTCAAGCCTAGGTAATGAAATTTGTTTCAAAGGTGCTACCTTTGTTTTTGAGATCACAATTCTTGTATTAGATTTTCCGGTGTCGTATGTTGCTCACAGATAAATGACTGCGGCATATGCGTTTTCTGATGCGTCACACAAGCCGTGAATTTGTAAATTGGTTGTAAATCCTGTTGACAATAAAAATCGTGGAACTTCAACTTCTGCTAGTCCTGTTAGAGAAGATTGACACGTTTTCCAATGTTGATCTATATCATGAGGTAGCGGGTCATCCCAGCCTATTTTGCGCAACCATAACCTTTGCAGACTTATCTTGAACACGATAATGACAGGAGATATCCAACCTAATGGATCGAATATACTAGCAATTTGAGACAACATTTGTCGTTTCGTCGTTACATTAATATTGCTTTTTGTTGTTTTATAAGAGAACGTGTCTTTTGATGGATTCCATTGAAGTCCCAATACTTTATGTGTGCAACAATCATCAGTTATGGAAAGGCTTTCATCGTCTCTTAACTCTACTGGAACTTTCTCTATCAATTGAGCTGAATTAGATCTCCATTTTCTGAGTTTCAAACCACCTTTCATCATTAAATCGGTTACTTCTTGCACAGCCACACATGCTTCTTCTATAGAATTGGAACCTGAAAGACAGTCATCAACATAAAAATCTCTTTTTGCAATTTCAGAACCCACAGGATATATTGACTTGTAATCTTCGGCTATTTGCTGCAAGGTTCTTACGGCTAGAAACGGTGCACACGACGTTCCGTATGTTACGGTTTTTAAACGGTATACTTTCATCGGTTCAGATTTATTGTTCCTCCAGACGATTCTTTGGAAATCCTGATCCAAGCGATTAATTTTAATTTGACGGAACATTTTCTCCACATCTGCTGAAAATACAACAGAGTGTTTTCTAAAAAGCATTAAGATCGAAATTAAATCCTTTTGTATCGTAGGTCCAACCAAAAGTTTGTCATTCAGAGAAACCGCAGACGCAGATTTACATGAACCATCGAAGACTACCCGTAATTTCGTCGTTGTGCTGTCATTCTTACAGACAGCATGGTGCGGTAAATAAAAACATAGTTTCTCATTCAAATTTTCGTCATTTTTGTTTACTTCCTCCATGTGTCCCAGCCTCTTGTACTCTTCCATGAAATCAGTGTACTCCTTACGAAGAGATGGGTTTTTGTCAAATTTTCGCTCCATAGCAAGTAATCTGCTTACCGCCGCCGACTTTGTAACCATCAATCCTCGTATCCGTTTGATAGTTACTGGGTTGTGACTGTATACTCAATTGTAAATTACTATACAAGATGATGTTTTGTGATACATATACTCCCTCAATTAAGCGGTTTCAGTTGCAATTTATTTCTTGTGGTACTTAAAAATATCACACCGTACACACTGAGGGTCAATTTCAAAGATACGGTATGTTTTCTTCTAAATTATTGTTCGGCAAGAAAAAAAAAAAAAAAAGAAAAACCAGAAAATGGTCCAAAATGGATGCTGTTGTTTTTTGGAGAAAAAAAAACGAAAAACGAGAGGAGAGTGATAGGGGGTTAGAAAAAGTTGGTCGAAGAGATAACAGATACGGTACGATATAGTATGTGCCGAGATGTTAATCATACAAGTGTATATCTGATAATATATTGAGCTTATATATTATCTTAATAGAGCTTAAATAAAATTTTTGAGTACTCGGAAATTTGTTTTACAAATAACAAACAAAAAAAAAAAAAACGAAACAAAAAATCAAAATTATACGTCGCGAAATCGCGCAAATACCACCAAAAATTGAAAAAAAAATAACAGCGTGGCTGAAGTAAACCATCAAGTTGGCCATTTTGGTGTGTAAGGGTGAAGTTCGGTTGACACCAGCTTTCTTCCATCGGATTACTTGGATACTCCTACATAATCACACCATTGGAGTTTCGTGTGAGGTTCAGGAAGTTTTGATTGGTGGACGAACAGTTTGATGTGCTAGTCGGAATTTGGGCAGTTTTATGTTGTTGGTGAACAATTCATTGAAGTTTTGATTTGCACACGTGTGGCGGAACAAGATAAAATCGGTAAATTATTGAAATCGACTTACGGGCCGCATGCAGCGTCATCATCAAGCAGACAACGTTACTCTGGATATAGGTAGTTTGTTGTGGTGGAAAACGTGGTGCAAAATTTAATTTTTTTGTACCAATATTTGTTTTTGCTTTTAATTTTTCTTAAAGTTTATGTTATGTTTATATTAATTACTGATATAGTGGGTTTTGGTTTAAAATTAATTTTTCTTTTTTTTTGTATCTTAGATAAGTTATATTGAATTAAGGCTTTCGGATTATTTTGATGGGTTTTTGCCTTTTTATTATATACAACCAAATATTTAAGCGTTATTTTCAGGATCAAGGCATGGAAGCGCTTCTACCGTCTTCGATCACATAAAGGTAACATTTATTTATTTATTGAATTTTGGTATTTAGATTTGATTGCTCAAATTATTATATATATACATATATTACAAGTTTTAATTATATAACTTATTTGGGTATTGTTTAGTTATTTCTTAGTTAGTTACTTTTTTTTCAATAGATTTTACTGTATTTTTTTTTCCAAACCTACGTTTAAACGGAGTAATTATATAGCGAAAAGTGAAATTCTTATAATTATTAAAAATAATAAATTTTGTATTTTTATATTATCGTTAAAATAATCTAAATAGTGTGTGTACTTATTTCAATCATGGTAGAATAGAGAAGTGATTAGACCATGAGGTGAGGTGATTGATAATAACGGATGCGGACTAAGTCTTACCATATAACTGTGAATCCTTACATACCTACGACCAAGGATACCTCGTACGACTGAGCCGGGAGTGGTTTGGCTTACTTAACGAACATCTTTCACAGTTAGATCTTTTATGTCAACGGCGGCTAATTTTCTTTTTTCCATTTTAATTTTCTTTTCTTTTTCCATTTTTCTAATTTTTACAAATTTTATAGCCCTCGTTACAACTTTGAGTGACCTAACTCATCTGAATCCATTTTGAACGGTAACCTTACTACGTACGTGCCAACGGAATCCCGTTTGTGGTTTTCAATGAAGTGGCTTTCACATTTTGCTTCGGATTTCGTGTAAACTGGTGCTGCTGGAATTTCCTCTAACTTCCAAAATTTTTCAACTGACGTACAAATATCTTCTTCGTGAATGGTTACTGATAACGAGGTAAGATCTGACTTCGGCTCAGAAAGGATTCCTGATATGACCCATCCGAATTTAGTTGACTGAGCTATTAATTTGTCTTTGATTTGTATCCTTTCTGGCCTTAAAACTTCGAAAAATATGTCAGCTCCCAGTAGTATTTCGATTTTACTAGGAATGTAGAAACCAGGGTCAGCGAGCTGAAGTCTATGTTGATTGAGTTCTTCGAAGCATTTGATATCTACTTTCAGTTGGGGAATTGTAGATGTTAATTTCTTTAGAATTAGAGCTTCTATGTCAAAACTTTCCTACATTTCATGCCTAGATCTGATACTTAGTTTTACCTTGCCCCTGGCAACATCACCATTAGCTTCAGAAATACCGGTGACGTGAACATTTGCGAACGACCGTTGAAGATTCAGTCTTTGAACCAAACCTTCGTAGATAAATGTAGATTGCGATCCGGAATCTAATAACGCCCGAGCCAAGTGAGTTTTCCCTGATGAATCCGTAACGTAAACTAATGCTGTTGGTAATATTGCAGGACGCAATGTAGTTGCGGTGAAAACGCTTGTCGTTAAATTAGAACTTGAGAGTGCACTTGAATTGTTATTACTAGCGGCAACATCTGGGTTATTTATTTGCGGTTCTGCGATACAGCTCACTTGTGCTGAAGTTTGATGAGTACTTGATGGATCTAAATGTAACATAGTATTGTGTTGTAGATTGCATAAACGACATGTATACTCTACTGAACATTCACTCACTGAATGACCTTGTTTTAGACAATTAAATCATACTCCAAGTGATTTAACTATATTCCGACGTTGTTACACAGACATTCCTTTGAACTTCAAACATTTTCGTAGATAGTGATCTCGTTTGCAGCATGGACATTTCTCAACATTTGATACCTGCATGGCTTTAACAACTATACTGGAGTTCCTTGGAATATTTTTTCTGTTATCATAGACAGCGCTTTCCTTTGCATAACATCTGTTATTGAGATATTCCAAAAACTCATTAAGTGTTGGAAATTCTTGGTTAAGCGTTTCATTAGCCCAAGCGATGCGTGTTTCCTCGTCTACCTTACTTAAAAGTATTCGAATTAACCAAGGATCCCTGGTCTCGGCTTCATCACCTAATGCTTTAATACCTCTAATGATCTCATCAGATGTATCACTTAGCTGACGAAGTGCTTGTGGTGCTCCGCCTTTAGCAGATGATTGCTCAAAAAACCTGTCAATAAGCGAATTTAATATAGGTCTTTTCTTATTGTAACGCTTTACTAGCTTATCCCAAGCTTCCATATAGTTTGATTCGGTTATCAAAAAATTTCTAATAATATTGAGAGGTGGACCCTTCAATAAACCTTTTAATATTTGAAATTTATGAACCTTGGAGATGTTGTCTACATTGTGAACAGACGATGTAAATAGATCATAGAAAGAAGGCCAAGCTTCATATTCTCCGGAAAATTTTTCTATGTGAACTTGCGGTAGTTTCATGTTTTCGGAAGATTGCACTATCGAACGTTCATTAATTGCTTGCGTACGGTCTGCCAGACCTTCAAGAAATATCCGTTGCTGATCTAATAACAGATCAAAAGAATTATTGTTTCTGGTCTCTGTGGTGGTTGTTGGTTGGTTTTTTCGCAATAGGTCAAGCAATTTCGCTTTAGTTTCAAAAAAAATCGTTTCGAACTCCTCTTGCTTTAGTTCTACGTTGATCGTAGGGTTATTCGCGGCCATGATGGCAATTTGATCTTCGTAAACTTGAAATTCACTCCAAAGTCCATCAAGCTTGTTTAATCTAACCTCTATTTCACTACACGTGGTAATTTGAGTAACACTTGACAAAAATTTTCTAATAACGGTTAACGACGCCATAATCCGACCACGCGACTGGATAGCAGAGGTAGCCATGCTTAGTATTGGTTTAAATTGAAAATATGGTACTTATAGAGACACCCAGGGAACAATAAAAATTGGCAAAATAAAATATACTTATCGACTTCCTTGGGTTTTCCGATATAATCCTAGTTGTATTTCCAAATTGATTGATTGCTTTCTGGCTGAAGAGGTTACAGCGGCGTCAGAGGGAACAGCTGAATATGTTGGATGAATACCAATTAACTACAGCATACACTTTGCGCGCCAAATTTCAGCGTTGATTTAAGCAGCCACAGAAGATTCTTAATCGCTAATAGTTGCTCGTTTTCTGATGATTACAGGAACTGGTAATATCTGGCAAAACGTGCTGTGTCTAAAGCGATCCGGTTCGAAGGACCAAAAAATGTTTCGGATAATACGGATAATACTGATATCGATAGTTATTTATAATAATGGATTTTAATTAAAACTTTATTGTTTATTTTATAATTTGGTTTTATTAGAGTTTAACAATTCACTTGCCCATTCGCTTATTTATCTTAGAATGACAAAAATTATACAATCTTTCATGAAGTTAAAAGTAATCTATTACATTATTAATTATGTACTAATTATTAATTATGTACTAATTTAATTTATAAAGTGCTACTTATTATGTTTCTATTGTTTGCAACCAAGTGCTATAATTATAATTTATAGATTTTGACTGTCAACAATAATAATAACAAGAAGGCTATAATAGAAATGTTACAATTCAATAACATTTAATATTTGACATTAAATTACTTTGTTGGTGCGACATAATGAACTTATAAACTAATAAACTAATTCAGATAAGTGTTCTAACTATATAAATTCAAAATCGTGATTATTTACTAATATTAAATATAATTTTAGGTTTGTTTGATAAGGTTGTCAAGGTCTTAACCTTGGTGCAATCAGCTGCGTAAACATCTCCGAAATAGTTTTTAGCATAAATCCTCTTCTACTCTTTCGCCCGGATTTGTCTTTCTTTATCGTGATGCGTTCATTCTGATATATGTATATGTATACATATATCAGAATGAACGCATATATAAACATATATATATATATATATATATAAATATATATATATATATATATATATATATATATATATATATATATATCTATAAACATATATATATATATATATATATATATATATATATATATATATATATATATATATATATATATATATATATATATATATATATATATATGTTTATAGATATAAATATATACTATATATATATCAATATTTATATATATATATATATATATATATATATATATATATATATATATATATATATATATATATATATATAAATACAAAAAAAAAAGAACCACTAAAATTTATGTGTGCATCTCGAAGCGTATCTCGATAAAAGAACGATATTTTGCGGCAACCAAACCATTGGAATTATCAAAAAAATCGTACATTCGTACATCTGAACAATCATGACTTGAATCAGGTAGTTTTTGAATGGTTCTCTAGAGCTAGAGCCAAAAAATTTTCAATTTCTGGAACCATTCTACAGTCAAAGGCTTTACAAATAGCCAAAGAAATGAATATCAATGAATTTAAAGCATCGAATGGTTGGCTTTCAGATATCTTTTAAAAAAGTTTCTGGCGAAGAAAACGATGTTGACCAAAATGTTGTAGAATTGTGTAAAACGAAGTTGCCTGATATTTGCGATGGCTACCAATCAAGCGATATTGCGAATTGCGACGAGACTGCTTTGTTTTGCTTTGTTCTGGAGGGAAACTAGCAAAAGATAGAATAACAGCTCTTCTGACTGTATTTGGTGATGGTATCTCAGGAAAGCCTTTAGTTATTGGCAAATCATTACGACCACGTTGTTTTAAAAATCTTAATTTTTCCAAACTCGGAGTAGACTATCATGCAACTAAGAATACCTGGACAACCAGTTGTATATTCCATAAATATTTAACTGGACTTAATCAACAAATGGCACAGGAAAACAGAAAGATACTGTTATTTTTGGATAATGCATCGTCCCATACAAATTTAGAATATTCAAACATTAAACTTGAATATTTTCCACCAAACTGCACATCAAAACTTCAGCCTTTAGATAACGGAATTATTACTGCCTTTTAAACTCATTATCGCAAATTTATGATGCAAAATTTGCTATTAGAAATGAAAGTCTGCGATTTTATCAAAAAATATCAATATTGGATGGAATTAATCTCCTAAAACTGGCTCGAAACGAAATAAGTAGAGAAACTATTGTAAAATGTTTCATGAACTGCGGCTTTCAAAATCAGAATCTGAATGATTTAATTATCGATAAACCCGAAACGCGTTCCACAATGGCAGAAATACAAAATTTAATATTAACTATAATACATTTGGGTATGCCATTTATGCAGCTCTGTTGATTTAGTAAGTGTTGAAGATGATGCCGAGTAGTTTAAAGGCACTCACTCAAACCAAGATCTCAACTTACTTTAAGTAATTTTAGAGATTCCTCCTTTGAATTACATATGGTATATGTAGATTATATCTTTTACTTTAATCACCTGAATTGTACCTGATCATTAACTTTTAGTAAGATGTACATAACATGAATTGTTTATTAATAAAATAAATGTTTATACATATATGTATGTATGTATATGTAATGGGTTTTATTGTATTTTCATCAGAAATTCAGAATATGTAATATTTTTTCGTATGATGGGTCGTCGTAGCCGTAAAAGTCGCCTATGCCGTAAAACTTTATTGGTCCCGTGACGTTCTGGCTCTGAGGATTTTCACTATATATATATATATATATATATATATATATATATATATATATATATATATATATATATATATATATATATATATATATATATATAAATATATATATATATAAATATATATATATATATATAAATATATATATATATATATATATATATATATATATATATATATATATATATATATATATATATATATATATATATATATATATATATATTTTCCCTGGTCAACACTCTGACCTAAATTGAGGGTCGGTTATGCTATAGGGTACCGTTCACCCGCAAAGTGAAGTTAATTCGAGCGCATCGTAGGGTTAAAATAAACTAAATGACGTATGCTTCAGCTCAACAGTCTATTCTTAATCCATACAAGAACACTGATTCGCCAAATACATCAGTTTATGTTAGTTCAAATTTATGTAACGAATACAAGCTATTAATTTTCTAGTATCTAATTTCAAATTATTCTGGCAACAATTCAACAAAAACTTCCAATTGTTAATTTTCTTTTGTACTGTAGTCGACGCGAAAATTTATTAACAACTTTCTTGATGTGGCTATCTGGTTGGTTGTTTGGTGAATTATGGCTTTTTTATGAACGGCAAGAGAGGTTTTATATTGATTCATTTCCTCTTTATTACTAAAAAAAACTTTAATGGATTTTTACACTTACGTTTTAGAAAATATGTCAGGCTCAACAAGTGTATCCATTATTTTGTTGGTGTTTCGATCTACTGGAGGAATCATTGTAGAGTTCTGCAAAAAAATAAATAAAAGAAAAATGTTGTTAAATCTTCGGTGATTTATATCTACGGTAATAAAACTGTGCATCTATGTACATATGTAGTGTTGAGTACTCGTTTATATAACCTTTTACGAAACGTTTATCAGAGCGACACGATATAAACGCTTTTACCATATTGTTCGTATGGGTAATAAACGTGATGTATTCTGGTGTTCGAGAAATCAAAACAACCAAACAGATGTCATGTTTATACATCATCGAAAGTAAATATTATGTTTACGAAGATTACATCAACAGCGGAAGTTAACGCATTCGCAGACACTTTTTTCCCAGAAGTTTTGCAGAATGAGACATATTGTTACTTCCGAGATATGAAAGATAACATTTTCAGATAAAGATCAGATTACTGGAAATGTTGTTGTTAGTCCTCTTAGACAAGTTTTATCGTTGTTTTGAAATGACGGTATTTCCCGTCGTGTACCTTTAGAAGAACAAAAATTAGACTCAAATGACAAGACGGCAAATGCCGACAAAAACTAGATTCAAATTGAAAATAATATTAACAACGTATAATTCTGGCAGATGATACTTTTGCAAAATATCAAACTATTGTGACTACTTAAGTGCAGGGAATGAAGGGAAATCCGTGCATCGATAAGATTTCTCTTTGCAAATTTTTGTTTCTACGCATTCCTTGCATCTAAAATAAGAAGCTTTATGTTTTCGATTTTCGGGAACTGGTATTATATCCATAGAATGATTGGATGTCGCAGCAGAATTGGTTGCTGTATTTCTGGATTCACCATGAATCGGCCTTTTGTAACCGTTTTAGGCAGGCGTATCATGTCTTTAATTCGTAGATCTCAAAATTCTAGGAAGCTTTGATTCGAGCAATTGGGTTTCTTGTACAAAAAGTAGGAGTTCCAGGTGTCTATATTGGCTATACTGAAACATAACTTTTTAATAGCAGCGAATGTTTTTTTTTTGGTGATTTTTTTAGAGTCACTGCAGATCTATCCCCTTCTGGCTTGTTTTTGTTGAAGGTGGCCATTCTTCCACGTTTTATGAACTCTGTACCATGTTTATTTTGAACTTGCTTCATGCTGGGATAATGACAGTTGTGATACAAAGAACGTCGCGTTAACCCTTTCATTTCCAAACGAATAAGTTTCCCTTCCGTTTCCAAATAAATCCTCTTCTTATGAGCTTTTTGCTTACTAGTTCCACGGGAATTCCCCTTTTCCAAGTTGCTTATGCAATTAGTTCTGGTATTTTCACAATACCAAGGATTTTAAGAATTCCTTACAAATACTGGGAATGGGAGTTTTGGAATTAATTTTTGCCGCAATAGGCGCGAGTTCTGGTAAATATTTCATAAGCTCATAACTCCAAGACAGCTGAGGACATCAGTCAGCCCCCTCATTTTAAATATGTTATATATCTTTAGCGTTTGTGTGGAAAAACATTCGTTGGGTTGACCATCTACAATGTGCACCAATCTTTAAAAAACTGGTTCGTAAAGTCTCAGTTGAGACGTGGCAAGGGCGTTTACGGCCTTTAAGCAAAAGATTATTTTATATATCTTCTTAGACCGGTGAGCGGAAAAATCTGTGAACTTATGAATGCTCATAATTCTGAGCTAATTTTTTTAATTTTTACAAATAATAGAGGCAGCTCAGTAGGCAAAATATTTGTTGTTGACAAAACTACATACTTCCTCCTGGTACACGCACCCTAGGTTTTTGGGTCTACTGCATCTATAGTTCAAAACAGAAAAAAATTATTTGAATAACATAACGACGGTAATGGTGAATTACAAATTCCGCTTCCATTTTTATTGCCTATAACTTTGTTCAAAGAAAAAATAAGTAGGTTCGGTTTTCACAAAACGATACTTAGTCTTTATATTATATCGGCTAAATGGTGACCGCGATTCACTTTGCAACTTTCGGCTTTTTTTAAGGCATTTTCCATGACATCCTGCAGTATCTCAGGCTGAATTTTTTTAATTAATTGAGGATTCTGTGTTCTCCAAAGCCAACTGTTCTATAAAGTTGGCAACTAAGTAATTATGGAGAAAGGCGGAAAACGCATCGCAAGCTCACAAAAAGTTATGTGCTGTTTATGGTGACGAAGCCTTAAAAGAACGGCAGTTTCAAAATTGGTTTACCAAATTTCATTCTGGTGATTTTTCACTCAAAGATGAAAAATGCTCTGGTCGTCCAGTTAAAGTTGATGACAACCTAATCAAAGCAATAAATGATTCGGATCGTCACAGTTCAACACGTAGGATTGCAGAGAAGCTTCATGTATACCATACATGCATTGATAATCACTTAAAATCACTTGGCTATGTTCAAAAACTCGATACATGGGTTTCTCACGAACTCAAAGAAACGCATTTAACGCAACGCATTAACAGCTGCTTTTTGCTAACGAAACGTAATGAAAATGATCCATTTTTAAAACAACAGATAACTGGATGAAAAGAAAGTGGAGCAGACCAGGTGGACCAACTCAATATCATCAAAAGCTGAAATTCATCAAAAGAAGGTTTTATTATCAGTTTGGTGGGATTTCAAAGGAATTATCTACTTTGGTTTAAACTCTTACCACCCAACCGAACGATCAATTCTGATGTCTACATTGGACAACTAACGAAATTAAACAATGCAGTTGAAAAAAAGCAGCCCGAATTCAGACAATGCAAGGCCACACATATCTTTGGTCACTCGGCAAAAATTATTGGAGCTTGGTTGGGATGTTTTGCCACATCCACCATATAGTCCTGACTTTGCACCATCTGATTACTTTTTGTTTCGCTCTTTATAAAACTCCTTGAATGGTAAACATTTCAATAATGATGATGATGTCAAATCGTAACCGATTCAGTTTTTTGCTAATAAAATCCAGAAGTTTTATGAACGTGGGATTAGGATGCTGCCTGAAAGATGGCAAAAAGAAGGTCATTGATCAAAATGGGCAATACATTACAAAATAAAGTTATTTGGTTCCATAAAAATATTGAGTTTGATTTTCCAAAAAAAATCCGCAATTACTTACTTGCCAACCTTTTTACTGACGTGGGCCACTGAGATAAAAATGGGCTTAATCGCGCATTATCAATTAAGACGAAAAATCTTCAATTTCACCAGACAGCCTTAGGATTGCATTACTGTACTCAACTCGTTGATCAGGATCACTCGGTAGCAATTTTTGGACTAATTGAATTTTGTACGGGACTTTTTTCAAATCAGTTTTCAAAATTCGCCTTAAACTGCGTGTAGAAATGTGAAACTGGGAACCACGTCTTCGAATTGATGTTTCTGAAGAGTCTGCAACACTATCGCACACCAGAGCCACATTTTCAGTGTTACGAGACGTCCGATGTTTTCCAGAACGAGATCTCTCTGCTGTCGTACCGTCCTGTCGAAAATTCGCATTTAAACGATAAATTGTGGTCTTGTGAGGCACTGGACGATTTTGGACGCAATTTCCGCTGAGTGGCAATAATGAAACGATTATTTTCAATAAACATCTTATATGATACATTGATTTGGATGAAGCTGTCAATCAGAGACCAAAGCATCAGATCGAAACAAGCAAATACAACATAAGATACAACTCAAACATAAATCAAAATCACAAAAGCTTCAGGCTTTGCAAATCTGTTACCAAATCAAAACCATGATTGACGTCCATATAAGCATAAGTTACCAACTGTGCATATTAATGCATTAAACAACCAAAAAATTGAAACAAGAGTGAATCGTCCAATCAATTTTAATAGATCAAGGGATTTCTTTCCTTTACTTACGATATATTGGCTGGATACATATTGGTAGTCCAGATTTATTTCTGGTGCTGGACTTTATTCAATCATGTCAATAAAATAAATTTGGGAGTGTTTACACCACCTCCTCACGTTCTTGAATATACTTTACATATTATATGCTTCCTTGCATGTAGGTAATGTAGGTTCATTTTAAGTGCATATTACCCTTATGTCATACTAAGTCAAAGGGCTATGACACATCCCATAATTTTAAAATCAAGAGTCAAAATTGTTGAGTGATTACAATTTCATACGAAGGTTTTACTTACTAAAGTATCATAATGACTTCAGCTACCTTTCACCGTTGCGGTATATGTTTCAGTCTAAATCTAGTCTTAAAAATTTTATCAAAGCTGTTCGCGAATTCAACGATAATAATAACACAAGACACATTTATTAACTCATTTATTTAACACAAAACTAATAATTACATTTTAAATATTTTATCTTATTATAAGTTAACACTGAAATATCACGTAAATTTAAGGCAAACTGTTCCTACGTCACACATCTAAAAGAAAATAATAACATTATAACATATTTAAATCGTTGTAAATAATTTTAAACTCGTTTGTTTACTTACCTTTGAATTGTATAATTGTCATTATTACCTAAAATTAAAATCAAACATATTAATACTTATGTACAAACCAATAATACAATATCAATACTTAGCTTGTAAAATTTGTAACCATCCAATAATCACAACATTAATTACCTGTAAACAATTGACAGATGAAATCTATGCATGTATATATTGTACAGGTATATTTAGCTCAATATTATGATGAGTTGATTTAATGCGTTACAGCTTAAGTTATTCAGCCATCTATACTCAAATAGAATCATCTCATCATATTGAGGTAAATATATTATATCTATAATTATAGTTTAAGTACTTTTAGTACACTACTAAAAAATCTTTAAACCTAAAATTTGTAAGTCATTTGCAAAAAAGCTAAATGACGTTCTTCTCAATCAAACTGGCGATAGAACAACATCAAATATATTACATTGTTAATTATCTAAATCATAAAACAAATTGTTACTTCTTAAATAAACTTAAATACAAATACAACATAACTTAAATATAAAATCAATCAAAGCTACACCATCCAGAGTTTTTCATCCAGTTTCACATACAAAAGCTCTTCTTGGAAAATATTTCAGAATTTGACCTGTTATTAAATCGTATCTAAGAGGTTTTTTGGATCGATATGTTTTTGTTGCTAAGAAAATTCTTCATAAAATTGAACAAGTCGTTCTTGTACCTCTTTTTGTCTTGTATTGGGTTGGAATTATTGTTTTTTGAGTATTATTGCCAACTCATCTTCTAGTCGTTTTTCTTAAAGTTTGATCATCTGGATCACACGTTTCAGCCTTATTTAACAATACTTAATCCACAAGATATATTGATTGTATATATTGAACCATACAACTATCTTGTGACGGGAAATCCCATTAACGTGAAACAAAAAATAAGGAACCAAATTTGTTCAGCCATATTTCTGGACATAGGGCACGCTTTTGACAAAGTCTGGATAGAGAGAAATTTCTGCCAATTGAGTATTTCGAGCTGTTAAAGTTATACTTGGAAGGAAGATACTTTAGAGTTTAACATGAAGGAGTTTACTTCAATATAAAACAAGCTTAATCAGGAGTCCCGCAGGGAAGAGAGTTAGGCCATTCCTTTTACTACTATTAACAAGCAATTTACCACAGACGAATAATACCACTATTACCACGTTTGCAGATGACACTGCAAGTCTAGCTATTGGTGACACAATCGGTAAATCTATATTTAACCAGATTGGCTAGATAAGTAGAGAATAAAAGTGAATTCTACTCACATTAATTTCACTAATAGATCAATAAAACCACTTCCTGTTACTCTCAATAATGTTTATACCACAACCATGTTTATACCATAACCATGAATCCATCTTGTTATCAATCTTGAGGCAACGTTAAAGTGGAAAGTACACGTAAAAAGAAAAGCTCCAGTTAAAATACAAAAAAATTTACTAGCTAGTTGGAAGAAACTCTCATACTTTATAAACCAGTGATCAAGCCGGCCTGGACATAAGGTATTCAACTATGGGAATGCACCAAAACCAGCAATCAACAGATAGTTCGACGATTTCAAAATAAAGTTCTCAGAGAGATTGTAAACCTTCATACAGATAGACCAGTCGCAGAGGAAATAATGAAGTATGGTCTAAAACATCGGAAGAGACCGATCTTCACTCGAACACTGAAGCTGTAAAACTCAAAAAAGTATCACAAGAAGACTCAACTGACTAAAACCTTTTGAGTTACAAGAATAGTCCGCAGAATGCCAAATAAATTTAAACAATTCGCTATAGAAATAATAGCTAGGAGTGCTTATAAATAATTATTTATAGTCGAAATTAAACACTGTTACTCAAAAATGACTAGTAAGTGTGTAAAATCCCAGTATCCCAGTGCAGAAGAAAATAAAATCTTCATCAGGTAATACTAATTTCATCCCATCATCGCAGAAAATTGTATAATTGATCGAATTCGGGATATAACTTCTCATGATTGAACAAAATTTGGAAAATCCTGGGATGGGATAAAATTAGTATAACCTGATGAACATTTTATTTTTTTCTGCACTGGGATACTGGGATAACGTCACACTTTTCTACTTAGTTACTTTGTAAAATTTATTATTGAGTCTTTACTGAGGTGCGTTCATTTGATGCAACTTAACTCTTATTGTATTGTTCAGATGACCTTAGACATGATAAAACCTTATAATTCTGCAGGTCTTTCGGGTTTCCACTGCCAACTATTTGGTTAATTGTATCATGCAATAAATGACGCACTCCAGAATCCATTAGGTCAGGTTCCGTTGAGAGTAGAGCAACCAGTAAGTGAGCTTAGCCAATTTATGAGTGTATGAGCTACCAGCAGATCAGACATTCATTTCACCGCCTTCAATTAATAATATTTACGGTAAGCAATAAATTAATCTTCGCCAAAGTGAAAATATAAATAATTTGATTTTTATTAACTTTTTTTAATAATGATAATTTCACTTAATAATTTTGTTGTTATGTTTACAAATTAATAATTAAGCGCAAATTGATTTTGTTTCTCACAAACGAGCTAATTGTACAAAAAAAAATTGAAAATTTGCCAAAATTAAAGTAAAATGTAGTTGAAAAATAATTGTTTTAATTTTAGTTCTTCTTTCAAAATGATAACGTAAACAAATAATAATGAAGCTGACGTTATACTGACAACAGGAAAAAAACATTTTATTTCTGTAGACGTTCTAATTTTGACATACTTTCGAGAAATGATGTACGAGTTTACTATCGCCAGTATTTTCTTATATACATTTTCGTATATACGTGACGTAATTATGTCTTTAAACTAACAATTGGATTATAGTGAACGAGCTAATAATACCAGAATGGAATAAAATTGATGTCATCAACATAATCAACCATAATCTACTTCATGTCTTGAAGTAGCAAAAAGCCAGACGACGAAAAAAAAATGATAATGCAATCAACATCTCATCGAGATCGAGGACACCATCTGCATATTGCATTAGTACTGACATGGAAGGGTCAAGAATGGTTGAAAAAATGTCTTGTAAGTTGATCAATATACCAAGCAATTAAGTACAACACCATCTGTTTCAAAGTTATATGGAACAGCAAGTTACTGACTGAATAATTTGTACAAGTAGAGCAGGCCAATTCTATTTTCATCCAGGATTCTTCCAAAATTATTCTGCCACTGAAGTAGCTAGTACCAATCTTCAAATCTGTCGATATCAACTACCCGTGTTGACTACACTGTAAAGTGATGAATAAATAGAGAAGCGTTACCCTCACTCTGAAAATTAAGTGAAGGGAAATTTTTTTAAAATGATTGGGAGGAGTATTATGATGGTTTTGAAATGGGAGCCTTAACATAGGCTCTAAATGGTGTGAAATTCAAGCGGTAAATGTTAATGCCAAAGATAGTACTGGTTCAAAGAGCCTCTTCGGTCATAAACCCTACGATCACTAGCATAGTTAATTTGTCGCTCTCTTGATCTTTCTCCAAAAACATTCAACTTTTTCTTGATTGGCTAACCTCTATACATATTCCACTCAGTTATGCTAAGTAAGCCTTGTCGAAATTGCACGTTGTTTGGCTAAAACTGGTTCTCGGTTATTTTTTGTAGGTCCTGGAACATGTTGGAAAAAATAATAATTAAGACCGTTGTACTATTGAATCTAAATCTGACGTGGTAAGCTACCTCTATACTTGACGCGTAAGGTAAATTACTTTGTCGGAGGGATTAACCCAAAACTATTCAAAAAAGTCACCATTCAAAAGTCACCATCATTCCTGGGGCAGTGCTAGTGAGACTGTATGCGCCAAATGTCTTGAGGATGTTGATGATAGCTTACACTTCATCAGCCTGTTGTCCGGCTTTCAATCGCATGAGGTTCCTGGTGTTCAACTCCAGGAAAATTCCTATAAATCTACAGTCTTCTATGCCCTGGTTCAAACTGCTCCAGTTTGGAAAGCGTGTAGAGCCCATGGATAAAATCCTAGGTTCCACAATGAGCCCTTTTTAGCATTAAGTGCGGCATCTTAAAAGGTTCCAACCAACTTAAATAATAAGCCTTCTCAATTACCACTTTTCAATATTTTTGAACGAAGGAGTCGTAACGAACGTAATCCTCTAGCGCCTAGTTTTAGGAATATAGTTTGCTCCGCCATGAAATCAAGTAATTCATATATGAAGCTGAGACCGACCCCAGTAATTTCAAACAAATTGACATACAAGTGCATTAAAGGCCATGAATAAGCAACATCGTGGTTGTAATGAGCGATTTAACACCTCTTTTAATTGTCTGATCAAACAGGTTATGTTGCACTACCAAAGTAGAGTGCTGATAAACTTCAAGTCTCAATGAATTTGGATACGTAACGATTAAACTGTAGTGGACCTCCTCGTCACAGTAGATGGAGCTGATGATGATGTAAGAACTTCGATAAAGTATTTTGAATGTCGCCTAACCTAATTTTTTTAAGATTTAACCTGCCTGCCTGTTTGAACGTGGAATCGATGGGACAATATATGACCATTTGAAACTCAGAACTTTAGACAGAGGGTACGTGAACGACATCTAACCATTTATAGAAAAGAATTAAACGATATGGAAATAGAAAAAGTCTTCTTATGATAGGGATCGGAAGCGACTAAGGATTAGTCATCTCTTTCAAGGGGTAAACGTGAGATCTTTGATTGGCACTTTGCTAATAGATTAACAATTTTCTCGATACCTCTGTTGACCCTCCAGGAAGCAGTGGAATGCAGTGGAACAACCGATGCAGTATTTGTCTTTCTTTAGACCAATACCGGCTTGATATATAACGATGATATTATGCAAATGATGCTTGGAGAGATTGGAAAGATTGAGTTTGAGATTGTCGAAAACAAAATTTGTGCTTATGATCTGTCGGTTTACCTTATCCCAGTTTTATTCTACCGTACTCTAAGACGGATTTTTTCATTTATGGTAAATGTGTGCTTTTGTATATCACCTCCTTTTTTGATCTTGGATAATACTCTACGAAGCCCATTAATGACTTTTGCATAGCGCGTTCTACCTGCATTTGTTTACCCACATTTACAGCCTAAATTAATATAGTTGCAGACATTGGTGGCCATTGTAGGCCAGTAAAAGTATCGCTTTAAGCGATTCAAGGTCTTGGCAATACCAACTGTTGTGTTAGGTGATTTTGGATGGTCATGTGCTTGCACGATTAGATCATTAGTCAGATTATCTGGGACGTATCATTTCCATATACCGGAATATCAGTAAGACTTCCTTTTTGGCGGGAAGGGTTTATGTAAATATTAACATTTTCTGCTCTCATGTTTAGAGTTGGAGCTTCCAAGCACACCAATTTCGTAATTAAAAAATTGGGCTGTAGAACAGCGTTAAGCTACCGTCGTCATCCTTTTGGAAAAATAAACCTCTCACACCAGTGGTACTCGCAGCGCATTGTATGTAGAACGGTTTTGAAAAGTTTGGATGTACCAAGACAGGAGCCGATGATAAAACCTCCTTCAATCTATTAAATGCGTTATCAGCGTTTTTATTTCAATTGAATTTTTGTTTTTCTTTTTAAGTAAATCTGTTAGTGGAGAAGTGAGTGACGCATACGATGGAATAAAATTCCGATACTACCCCAACATAGCAGGAAAACGATGTACTTTCTTATAATTGTTTTGGGATTTGGAAAATTTACAATTGCTCTAACCGTCTTTGGCTGATTTCCCCACAACGGATTTCCGTTAGAAAAAATTTGATTTTTTCCAAATTAATGGTTAAGTCAGCCTTAAAAGTTATGGTTAAGAGTTAAGCCGGACTCTATTATACATAGTCTGCGTGAATTACAAAGCCCAAACGGTATAACCGTAAATTGATATAAAGACGACCTGGCACCCGTTATGGGCACTTTACATGTAAAACAGGTTATTTAAATGTTTATGTAAATAACGTAAATTACAGTAAAAAACATGTAATTTACATTAAATATGTAAATAATGTGAAAACTCTGAAAAATAACTGGAAATAGTGTATAAATGTAACAATTATTTGTTTATAAGGGTTATACGCATCATAAATATCAATTAAACCGTTCATTTAGACGGTCAATCAACCTTTGTGAAGTTAGCCCAGGATTTCATCCCCGACAATAAAAAAAATTACATGTTAGTAAAAAAATACTATCATTACAATTCGATTATACATATTTTTAAAAATGTTAGTTAAACAAACAAAATAAAAAAATCTATTATAGATCTATTATATAATCTATTATATTATAAAAAATATATGTGAAATATAAAACATAGAGTTCGTTAAAAATAAATCGTAACATTATTCATCTATCTTACATTACTCTCAGCCCCAAAAAACGTCTGTCGCGACACTTTTGGTATTATTTATATAAATTGATCATAAGCACTGTAAAATAATATCAACCAAAAAAAACCAAACCAATTTTCTTTACAACATATACAATCAAATATAAAATGTCCAAACAAAGGACAGTTATTATAATAGTTATAATCACCCCAGAAAAATTAACTATTATGATAGCTTTCATATGATCAGCCTAAAAAGATTACTGAAACAATAAACAAATAATCATTTGATTATTAATCATTTGCTATAGTCCCTTAAACATAAAAACCATTCGTTGGACGGACCAACTGATTATTGATTTGAGTTAAGAAAGATTTGATCAAGTTTATCTAATTTTTCAGAATTTTCTTATGATGGGTTCGTGCGATATAGTCCCTCAAACAAAGAAACCTTTCGTGGAATGAGTGACATTAAATGACGTCACATAGGCCGACTTAAGGTCTTACGGGACCCGTGTAAACAAACTTCCAGGCCGGAGATCCATTTTACAAAGCCCAGTCGCAAAAGGATGCCCTTTGTATACCTGGGGACCTCCAGTTGTAAGTAGCCTCATCTGCGTAAACGGATCTTTGCGCAGACGGACCAAATATTTCTCCGAGACTCTCTAAAGGCCAAAAACAAAAAGTCATCCTCAAAGGCGACTTCAAGGCAACCAAGCCGGGACGAGTGGAACTCGGGAGAAATCAAGCGCTGCTGAAGGAGGTTTGACTTACGTCCGCCAGTCGAAGCAGCGCTACAGGAATAGGCGGTCGGCGTTTAGGATTTTGAACAGGTGGGCTGCAACTCCTGAGGGGCAAAAGGAATCCGAGGCATGGACCATGTGTCGAAAGGACAGCGGTCCAAGGATGAGTTAGAGCCCGTCGACACAAAACAGGTCAAACTGCAAGCGGAAAAGGAAACTCTTTACAAGGTTTTGCCTCCTAACAAGGCTAAACCAAAATCCTTCAGTAACATTTTGAAGGAGCGTGTGTTGGTGCTAGCCGTCATTGACAGGAGTCATGAAGATGGAAGCATCACCATGGGAAAATGGAGTTTGGTGTATAATGCACAAAATTCCGTTTTCCTAAATATTCTGAGAGAAAATCCAGGACCCCTTCCATCCCGAGAGATGTGGGCTACCATCAAGGGTGCGTTAAACTTATAGCGTGCTCTGATGCCAGATTAGTGGAGCTTTATAAGTAGGCTGCAGCGGAGGTAGGAGAAGTGTGATAAGGCACAAAACTGGCGGCTGAAGCAGGAATGAGATTCCTAGCAGGTCAAGAGCACGCGTTAGGTTACCAACCGAACGGCAAGCCTAGAAAAAATCCTAGAAAGAATAAGGATCAGCAACCCCAATCTTCCGACAGGAAACTGGAAGATCGTGAGGCAAGAGGATGCCAAGGGGGACTCCAGAGTATCTACTATTGTAATCAATACGGAGACCTGGAGCCGCTTGCCGCAACTAACGGAGTAATCAACTTCGGTTTCGGGTCGATTACTCTCAAAGTATACAAACAGGCCGAGGCTGAAAAACAAGGGGGCCAACAGCCCGTCCACAACTGATGCAGTTGCACCAGGAAGAGAGACAGCCCAACTAATGAAGCTCTCGGAGGTGATCAAATATACTTGATCAAACCTTTCTTAACTCTTATATAGTAAATTTTTCTGTGCTGAGTATACGAAAACTATCATGATAGTTGATTTTTTCGGAGCTGAGAGTAAAAAGTGTCATGATAGTTGAGATTAGTGTTGCCATCGCTTTTTTCTGGGATGAATTCTGGGCTAACTTCACATACATGGTCAATCATAATTATTTTAGACTTTTATCTATCTACAAATTCTAGGCAAAGTTCATTTATATATCTACACTGCCACCTGTGTTCAAATTTAAATTAGAGATATTAACAATGCTAAAACGGTCTTTTTATCAAAACGATATTAAAAATATTTGATATTAATTTGTTTTTGTTTTATTTGTAACGTTACACACTCAATTTTTACAATAATTAAATTATTAGTTATTAAATTATATAATAGATAGCGCCTTTGTCTTGAAAAAGCCGTTATTTACATTACGTAATGTAAAAATTAACTTGTGTAATTTACATGTAAATAACTGTGTAAACTACATCGTGTAATTTACGCGCCCAACACTCCCTGGCACCGTGAACGTTGTCAAACAACGAGACTCCTGAGCCAATGGAACCTACTAGAAGGCATATTTAAAATCTAAACTATTAAATTTGGTCTAACCGACTCAGCAGCCCATGGAAAACTATTGGCAATGGATAAGCGACATTAACTGTCACCTCATTCAAGTTACGGGCATCTAAACCAACCTGCAAAGCCAAGTGGGAGGGGGCATCCATGCTTTCGTTTTACAAACGAAACATGAAACCCATAGAGGTCTGGATCGCTGAGACCCATCTGGTTGGATCGCTGGGCTGACGAACCGCATCCGTAAAATTCAAAATTGTTAAAAATGTTAACAACCAAAAAAAAATCGGATACCGCCAAAAAAAGAATCACCCCCCGCTGAAGTACCCGAAAACGACCATGAGGATCGGCACGTGGAACGTGCAGTTACTTCGAAAACCTGGCGCGTTTGACGGCCTTATCACATATATAAAAGAGTATCGGTTGGAACTCGTAGTGCTCCAAGAAACTCGATGGTCTAAAAGTCGAGACCATGTGTCCCAGGGCTATACGTTGCTACACAGTTGAGATGACCTCGGAAATCTTGGAGTTGGATTTCTCATTGGGCCACAGGTAAAAAAGGCTGTGTTGGACTTCCAGGCAGCCAATAATCGAATGTGTAAGCATCGCTTGCCATGAGATTAGCCAACCTGTCAATTGTTTGTGTACATGCGCCCACTGATGTAAGCCAACCCCAAGATAAAGACTCATTTTACAATAATCTGGATAATCTGTTGGGCTCTTTACCTGAGCACGATGTAAGATTGGTGATTGGTGACTTTAATGCTAGAGCTGGCAGAAATCAGACCGACTTATGCAATAATATAGGTCCGTACTCCCGACACGAAACTACGACCGAAAATGAGGAAAGAATGATGTGCTTTGCGATCGCTCATGATCTCAAAGTGGCAAGTACATTCTTTCCCCATAAAAACATCCATTTGGAAACATGGACACATCCACGTAAAACATCTCGAAGCCAAATTGACCATGTGTTGATTTCTAAAGGCCAGGCTCGAGTTGTCCAAGACGTGAGATCGTATCGGCCGTCAACAAAATTCGTAGGCAGTGACCATTATCTAGTCACTGCAAAGCTACGATGGAAATTTTCGTACAAGTCAGAGAGGACAGGAGTCTCCTGTGAGGTCTGATAAATGGAGAAACGCAACGAAAATATCAAGATCTTGTCAGCAATAGCATTATGCGATCCAATTACCAATCTGATGATGTGAACAGTGTCTGGGAAGTATTGAAAACCTCGGTTGTCGATGCTGCCCAGCACACTCTCGGTATAGTGAAAACTAAGCCCAAAAATGATTGGTTTGATGAGGAGTCTTGCTGTTGAGCAACAAAATATAGCCTATAACGAAGCACAGACTCGGTTTGCAATCGCAAGGAAAAACAAGGCAGTTCTTGCTAGGAGGACAGCTAAACGAGTTTGTAGACAGAAAAAGCGCTAATGGTGGAAGACCAAGGTTTTAAGAGTACAACAACTCAGCAATGAGCACAATTCGCGTGGTTTCTGTAAAGGAATCACCGAATTGCACCATACCTTAAGATCTCGGTCAACTGCCATTCGGGATCAGGATGAAACCTCTGTGTCAACGTCGATGCGGTACTCGATACATGGCGCGAACATTTTTCTGACCACATGTGCCACAAGCTCTGTTTGAATACCCTCAAATACATACCGCGGAGATGTTCATTGAGGATCCATCCTATGAGGAATTCACAATGGTCATGCAGAGACTAAAGAAAAATCGTTCACCAGGGGTTGATTGCATTAATTCAGAGCTCTTGATATTCGGAGGGCTAACTTTGTGGAACTGTCTTTTTGACCTTGTTCGATTGGTAAGGCGAAATGAAGTGATGCCAGACGAATGGAAAGTGGCCGCGTTACGCCCAATATTCAAAAAGGGTGATCGCATGAAATGCGAGAATTATCGCGGTATAGCTCTCCTTTGCACAACATATAAGTTACTGTCATACATAAACTTGGGAAGAATTACCCCTCTGGCGGAGGAAATTGTCGGTGACTACCAAGGAGGATTCCGTCCAAATCGGTCAGTCACTGATCAAGTTTTTTCGCTATGGATGCTTCTTTCCTAATACTACGAAACATCTCGCGATGTACACCAGGTATTCCTAGATTTCAAGCAAGCCTATGACTCGATCAATCGAGAGAGGCTATGGTATGCGCTTGAACATTTAGGAATACCGTAAAAATACGTACATCTGTGTAAAATGATAGTAACGCAGTCACAATGCTGTGTCAAAGTTGAGAACAGGCTATCGAGAACTTTTTCAATCAATTCCAGTGTTCGACAAGGGGATGCGCTGTCCCCGATACTTTTTAATCTCATGTTGGAATACATCCTTCGGAAAAGTGAAACACATCAAAAAAATATCTTATTCCGACAATCCAATCAACTTCTTGCATATGCTGGTGATTGGATTATTTGGAACGGAGTGAAAGATATATTTGATCCACTGAAACACTTTGCAGCTTCCGTTGGTCTGAAAATCAATGAGTCCAAAACAAAATATATGATCTCTGATTTCCGAGACCAAAACGCAAGTGATTTCAGTAGTGGTAGCCGCACGTTTGAAGGATTGATGAGATTCAAGTCCCTTTGATCTCTCATTACTCACGATAATAGTGTGGGAGAGGATATCAAAGTTCGGCTTGCCGCTGGCAATCGGGCTTTGTATCCTCTACGTCCACTGCTGAAATCAAAATATCTTGCAAATACGGATAAGCTGAAACTGTACAGAGTGTTGATCAGACCCGTTGTCATGTATGGATGTGAGAGTTGGACCTTGACGGATGAGTACGAAAGATGGCTTCTTACATTCGAGAGAAGAATCATGCGTGTGATATATGGCCCAAAACGCGACGTTGATGACACATACCGAGTTCTATTCAACCACGAGCTCAGGAACTTAATGCAAATTCCTGGTATCGTGCATGAAATCAAAGGACAGCGCTGGCTCGGTCACGTTCTGCGTGCGGATCCGAAACGATTGATTCAGCGATCCTTGAAGGGAGAACCTTTTGGTAGGCGAAGAGGTTGCTGTCAGCGACGATGGCTCCACGGCGTATAGAGCGATCTGGCATCTTCTGGTAACTTGCAACAGTATGAAGATGATTGAAATCAATGGAGTCAGATTGTTGACTCGGTACGGGCCAACAATGGCCTGTAAAAACCGAAAAAAAAACAACCTGAGCCAAACTGAAGAAACAGTATGGCTGTATTCTACCAATATATTGAAAAGTTTACGTTTATGCTAGAATGTACTCGTTGGATAAAAATAAGAGCCTATTAGAGGCTCAAACATGCATTTCAACTACAGTGCAGTCCGAAAACAAGTTTCAAAGTTGACTGTGAAATGAACGTATGTCTCGATCCGGATTAACGTCTATAAGACACACGGTTTGTTCTCTGTAGTGACAGATTTTTAACAACAAATTCGACCACTTTTATTGTTCTACGGTTAATTGCCTCCTTTGGTTGTGTTGAGATGCTCTTGAGTAAAAATTGGTTTACTAATACGATGTTCATATGATTTCATACCCAAACCTTCAACTTTTTACTTCCTAACTACCAGTGAATAATTAGATGGAACATCTTTAAAAATAATAATTTTTCCTTTGAGTAAAATTAGTTCCTAAAACAGTATTCAAGTTCATCAATCACCCAGAGCTCAGTAAATTTTTGATGTTTCATGTTTAACATAATCAAAAACATCATTCATGCGTGCTACGCGATAAGTTTCATTTCAACATCAGCAAATGACTAAGTACATATCAATTGTACAGTTGTGCTTTGTACAAAGTGGTGGTAGGTATGTTTATGGGGAAACGAGCTTTTTACTTAGAGTTGTTTTTTTTTTTGATTTAGTGGAAAATATGTTCTAGGATTTGGATGTTGATTTATGAATTCACACAATATGAGTGTTACCTGTAGCAACAGTATTTTAATCTACGGGAAATAAATAAAAAGAAAATCTCATTTTTATAATGATATCTCATTTGTGTTTGTGTATACGAAAATTTCTTATTAAGCTTTTTTTTTTATATGTATGTGTGTATGTGTCTTAAAGTTGATCTATTAACTGACATGAATATTTAATATTTTCTTTTCATTTTGTTGTTGTTAAGATAAATATTTTCCGAAAAAAATTATGTAAATTAAATTAACAGGCAAAATAAAATTGATGTTAAGTGAAAATGCTTTATTCGTCGTCATATATTTATGTTAGACATGTATTTTGTGTTGATGGAAACAACGTATCGTTTGTTATTTTTTTTTTGCTACAAGGAAGCTTAAGATGAAAAATGTTTAAAAACTGTTAAAAAATTAAATAAATTTACTGGGTGAATCTCGTGTTATATAACACATACATTAAGTTCTGTTTATGTGTACAGTATATTGATTTTTGCTGTGCTTCGATACACGAGCTGGGTGGGCAGCCCTGGCCAAAACATAATATTGTGGTATTACCAAATTATTATACATGTATATACATAATCGACGATATATTCTCTCGAATAATCACCCACTTTATACACATAAATATAATTGTAAATTCTATTCATGTCTTCGACATTTAACGCCTTTTCATTGTTATATACAAATTAGAACTTGACGTTAAAACAAATTTTATACCATTAGTAGAGACTAGATAGTAGCAGATATAACTATTTAACTCTACGAGTGTCACCGAGAAGTTTGTAAAGCTAATTAATTACTTTAAGGTGTAAACTGATTGTGTTTAGAATTGTTGATTAGGTTTTATATGTGATATCAGACGAGGTAATTCGCAATGAAATTAATGATGTAAATTGTCTTGAATACTCTCGTTTATAAATCAAAACGACGTTAATTTGTCAAAATAATAAATCAATAGTGTTTATCTATGTGTCTAGCGACTGTATAGTTCGATTTTAATCGATAACATTTTACAAAATTTGACATAAAAAATAATTACAAAAATGTGTTGTTTACAAAAACATACCTAGAGGAAAGAATTTGTGTTCAACTGTCGGGCAAGAACAACAATTTCATGAAAATTTCTAATTTTAGCGAACGACAAAGTATTTTGTCAACGAAAGTAAAACTCAATATATCATTGTTAATGGTTTATATTTACAAATCTAAATCCCTAAAATTTGGTGTAATCGATTTCTAACTGGAGGCAATATTTGTTACAGCGCTTTCGTTCTGTACCAAGAATGTCGTAATTGGTACCTGTCAATTTTTTGTCTGTACCAGTGATTCAAATTAAATTATAGTATCAAAATTCCTAAATGGTAGCTTAAACATTACGCTTAATGAAAAAATATGTACATATGTTGGATGTGGTAACCCTCTTAACAAAAAGCGAATTCACAAATTACGGTGCGCTAATGAACAACAAACGAAACATTTTGTTACTATATTCACCTATGCATTCTTAAATTTTATACGCATAAAAATACACGACATTAAATTGTTCATCTCGAGAGATTGTAGTTATTCTTAAAAAATAATTGTGTTAAAAAAAATATTTTTGGAATTAGTTGAAATTAGTTTATATAGTGTTTAACGTGTTTATAAGGTAATTATATTAAGTTTACATTTTGTATGTAATAAATTTTTAAAGATGGAGACAAGACGGTATTACGAAGTAAAACGAGAGATAAACAATATCTGTGCTGAACCTGACTGGGAACATCGAAATTATGTACAGACTTTTAACTGTACACCCAGTGAAAGTTTATCTACAACGAAATTTATGGAAGAAGATTTTTAAACCTTCCTCTGGGCGTTCGGACATTAAAGAGGGGCGATAGAAATTCTTGTGCTTTTGAAAAATATTGAATATAATAAATTAGAAATAATTATGGATATTGGAATAGATGGGGTACCCTTGGCTAAAAGCTTCAACAGCCAGCTTTGGCCAATCCTTGGAAATATTTCTCTTTTCAAGAAGGTTTTCGTGATTGGGGTATACCACGGTAATAAAAAATCATCATGTGCTAATGCCTTTCTAACACCATTCGTAAATGAGATGAATTCCATATAAATATACAAATCTAAAGTTTTCTTTAAGATCGTTTATTTGTGATTCCCCAGCTCGAACATATATACTAGGTATTTATTATCGATGAGGAGTTTATATTTTCATAGTAAGTTAATTATTATCAATTTAATGTTTTAGGGGTAAAAACGCATTCCGGATACTACAGTTGTACAAAATGAACTATTAAAGGAGTTTATTTGTGTCACAAAGTATGTTTCCCAGGGACTATAAACATACTTAGAACTGATCGAGATTTTAATGAAAAACTACAGAAAGAACACCATATTAAAGACAGTGTACTGGAGACATTAAATATTGGATGTGTCACAAATTTTCTGGTTGATTATATGCATTGCACATTTTTTTTTTTTTTTTTTTTTTTTAGTTTGATTTTCTCTTATTTAACAATCACTAAAAGAATGGTTGATAGGCTAGTGGATTTTATCTCCTTTTAAATCCTATCAATCACTCTAAAATATATAAATTGTACATTAAATATTATAAATTTAAAAAACAAGCATTAACAATATAAAATATAAAATCATACAATGAAAATAATTAATTTTTATAAAAATATGGTTTTATTGAATATAGTCTGCAATTTTTGATAAAATATGAGCCTTCAACATTCTCTTAAATTTAAAAATACTGTTTGCTTCTTTGATAAATTCAGGAAGTTTATTATATGTATGTGGGCCAACAATGATATCGCATTTCTTCCAAACTCCATTTATAAATATTAAAAATAACAATGGCCCAAGAACACTACCTTGTGGTACGCCACGATGAATGTCGATAGTGTCACTTTTAACACCATTCATTATGACAAACTGCTTACGATTATGAAGAAAGCTTTCCAGCAGATTAAATGCTATGTCTCGGAATCCAAAACAAAATAACTTATGAAGAAGCAATTCATGATCAATACAATCGAAAGCTTTTCGTAGATCTAAAAATATCCCACACATATATTTTTGACTATCAAAAGTTCGATATATTAAATCAGTAATTTCAATTAAAGCAAAATCTGTACCTAATCCTTCACGAAGCCCGTATTGATAAGAATAAAAGAAGTTTGATTTGTACAAAAATTCAAGCATTCGATTTAAAATTAATTTTTCCAAGATCTTATCAAACACAGACAATACAGAAATTGGTCGATAATTATTGACTGACTTAACGTTTCCTGATTTGAAAATAGGCGACACTTTAGCCAACTTTAGGCAGTTAGGATATATTCCGCTCTGAAACACAGTGTTATATAATTTCGATAAAAAATTAGAAAAAAATATGAAATTTTGTTTCACAACTGTATTTGGTATATTATCATAACCGCTACCTTGTGTGTTATCTAAATTGCAAATTAAATTAGAAACTTCTGCAGTAGAGACCGGTGGTAAATAAATTGAATCAGGATATGTAACAATGGTAAGAAATTTATTAATATTGCTGAGTAAGAGTTAACTGATGGTGATGATATATTACTCACATTTATGAAGAATTCATTAAAGATGTTAACAATGTAATCTAATTCGTTATATTCAACATCATTGAAAACAATAGTTTGAGAGATATTGCTACAATTATCCTTCATAAAATAATTAATTTGTTTCCAAATTTCCTTTTGATTCATATTATTGAATAAGTGCAAGAAATATCTTTTTTTTGCAAAATATTTTCCAGATTTAATATTTCGATTGAGTAAAATTAATGTATTCTTCAAATTAGTACGGTTTGGTTTTTTTTAAGCCTTTTTGAGTTACGATTTTTTATCTTGATTAATTTCCAAAGATCGTAGGTCATCCAAGGACAAATGCTACAAGATTTTATTCTCGCATTAATTTGTTTGAAAGTAGAAAATTTATCAACCAGCTCAATATATTTGTCAAAAATCTTAGTTAGAGACAGATCCGGATTATCCATAGCAAATGATGTCGAAGATAAAAACTTACTAAAGAGCTCGTTAACTTTGACATAGTTTACAATTATTTTTTTTAATATTCTGTTACTGTGTTTTGGTTTGAAAATAATTTCCGAAAATACAAAACTATGATCACTAATATCAGACTCGATAGTGGAATTACGAACTCGGTCGATATTAAGAAAGCTACTTACAGTATGATCTAAAATGTTTTGGCTAAGAGGTCTGGTATAAAAAGTGTTAGTGACAATCATACCATGGCTAAGTAACGTAGAATTATAATCTACGGTTAACGGTAGATTTTTGTTAATAGGTATGTTCAGGTCACCTACTATTATGAAATCATGATTATCAGAATTACTGCAGAGTTATTGTTCAAGAAATTCTAAAAATTGAACAGTATCTGAGCTTGGAGGTCTATAAATTCCACAGATCTTAGTCATATTATACTCCATTAGTTGAATACAAATGTATTGAAACGGTAAAGTGCTATCATCTACATCAAAAATAGTGTACTTACTAATGTCATTCCTGATGTACATTGCAACACCTCCACCTCTACGGTCATCTCTACAAGAAAACACGTTTGAATAATTTCCAATACTATATGCATTTTTACGTGAACTTTGTATGAAAGTTTCTGTTACTAATAGTAAATAGATATCAGTATGAAGACCATCAAGAAAAAGTAGCAGATTATCAAACTAGACTAAATCATTCATTCCCCAAATATTAAATTGAAGTATGTTTAGAATTTTGGAGTTTAAAGCAATACCAATTGGTTGTATTACAAAATCATCAATATTTGAATAATATTGATTAGAACATTTAGTTTTAAAAGATTTAGCACTCATTTATCAGTCGATAAAGTAATATTTATAAACTTAAGAAAATGTTGCAAACTAATAATAGTAAGAAAAATCCATTGCAGACGATTAAAATTTAAAAAGCTAATAATAAAATCCAAATTATATTTACTAAAAAGTAGAATAATATTAAAAACAGCAAAGAAAGTATTAATTTTTAATTGAGAAGGCTTTTTAACTAAATTATGAAAGTATAGTACGTGTTTTACAAAAACATTACTAGGTGTAACAAGACAACTGCTTAATTTATTCATTAAAATTCAACAAAAACAATTTTCTCTATCGAGAAATGCCATACAAGCCATCAATGATAATTTGAGATTGATAAAACGTTGCATTCCATCTGAATTTGTAAGAAAACAAAGAACTTTCGATGAACTCCAACACTGGAAAGCAACCGAGTTTCGAATGTTTCTATTGTACACCGGTATTGTAGCACTTAAAGGAATATGACCAGAGAAATATTATTTACATTTTAAGCTGTTAGTTTGCGCAGTCCGCAAATTGTGCCATGCCGATAATTGTATATACAATAACGCAAGGGCAGCCGACATGTTAGAGTTTGTGAAACAATTTCCTGGTTTATTTGTCACACGTCATTCAATGTGCACAGTCTACTCCATCTGTGGGAAGATGCCAAATTATATGGAAGCTTAGACGGTTATAGTGCTTTTAAATTTGAGTTTTATCTCCAAAAAATCAAAAAAATGGTTAAAAAAGGGTCTTATCCATTACAACAAAATATTAATAAAATTAATGAAACGGAAAAATTTCACACTGAGCCAGAAGAAAAACTGTATATTCCTTTTAGCTTGTCATCTTCCTTTCCAAATAATTATTGCATTAAAACCCAAATAATAAAGATTAATGCAATTGAAATGGACAACATCTATGGATATGTTCAAAAAAACATTCGAAATTTTTTCGATTATCCAAAAGAATCTAATAACGTGGGGATATATAGCACAGATTCTCTAAATGAGGAAACAAATACAGAGCGTACAAGTTTTAAAGTTGCAGATATCGACAGTAAAATTATCAAGATTATTACAAAAATAAATTTAGTTTATATCTCGTTACAGCATTTTGATTGAAATGTCGCAAACTCCAAATTATCTTGATTATATGAGTTCCTGTGAAGTATTCTCCGCATCAATAAGCTTTGGTACTAAGGTGAGCGATCATATCAAAAATAATCATAAAAATAATAATAATAATCATCATAACCTTGATTATTATCTAATAATAATTTTTTTTTATCGTAAGATTTAGACTCTAAGATAATTTTTTTTAATATAAACTTTAGTATTTAAGTAGTTAGCTAGGTAATTAGGATATTTCTATCGGTGGTGATTGGTTGAAATTTTTATTTGTCTACGGTTTCAAACTTGAAAGAAGAAATATATAGATCTGTTTATTTAACTCAATAAATTTATGTCAACCACATTCGTGTACACCTTAATCTGTTACTTTAACACTGAGATTTGGGCTCGTGCAATGAATTAACGCCGACTCCCCAATTTTGAGGATGAGTAAGAGTGAGCGTCGTGGTCAAATACAGGTAGGTAATCAGCATCCATCCATCCCAGCGGTTAAAATTGGTCGTATATACTCTTCACTCCCCCACGCCCATAACCCTGATGCTTAGCCGGCAACGACCGCGAAGAGTCCATGTATGACCCAAACATTTCTTGGCATCACTTATAGTTTCGACCTTTTTATTATCTATTTAAATTTTCACCGCTCTTCCGATTCAATTTTTTTCTTTTGTTTTTTGCTTTTAAACTTTCAAATTTTATTTCCTCATTTTCTCAACCTCTGTTTTTTTTTTAGAATTTTCAATCCGCCTCTCCAAACTATACGAAAAGACTGAAACATTTACTGAAAATTCAAACAGACATTTGGTTCATCATGGGGCCTGAAACCCAAACGCGTGTACTGGTTATATGTTTCGGTGATAAGAACTATAATCTGCTATAATCTGCAAGTAAGTGCATTACTTGGTGGCTTAGAACAATGAAGGGGGTTAAAGGGGAAACTTATAAATCATCTATGCACACCATACCTACTACAGTTCTGGAGATGGTTGTGGGTTTGATACCCTTTGATCTTTTGATCAGAACGTGATTGACGCAAACAAGGCACCAACAAGGCAAAGGCAATCTTCTTAGCACTACCAAATGTGGATGTATGTGAAGTGGGCCCAAAAGTCAACCCAAAAAAATGCTATGGCAACACTAAAAATGACATTTATATCATATTATAGTGTCAGCCCAAAAAGAAAATTATATTACGACATATTATTGATGTTAGTCCAAAACACTATGTATACCTATCGTGATGTATAAAAACTGTCAGCCCAAAAAAATTGCATCACGACATTAAAAATTTACAGTTAAATACTCTGAACCACAATTAATAAAAGTACACATCGTATGTAATGTTTTCAAAAAAAAAATTGTTGATAGTGCTGGTCTTAATCATCACCAGTGCAAAGTATTGAACGATTGCAATGGAGATCTCATAGCCACAATGGCCCATAAATTCATTGAAATGAAGTGACCATTTTTCGAATATCTATACATGGGCCATTGTGGCTATGAGATCCCCATTGTAATCCTCCAATACTTTGCACTGGTGATGATTAAGACCAAAACTATCAACAAATCATTCTGAAATCAATTCATACTTTTGTACGTGTATACATTTGTAAATTTCGACTTTTATTATCGTGATACAATATTTTAAGGGGTGACAGTGTTTATCTATCACGATAGATATAGTTTTTTGGGCTGACAACAATAATATGTCGTGATATTATTTTTTTCGATTTACACGTATACCAATCTGTTCAGTTTTGATTATAACTATACATTCAATTAAATATTGTGTTTAATATACAAATACAAGTGTTACTTAGAACATACATACATTTAGAAGTTCATATATTATATTTATACATCTCTATCATGAAAGTTTTCATTTTATATGTTGGTGTTGTCA
The DNA here is from genome assembly GCA_963932295.1 of Tipula lateralis. Lineage (NCBI taxonomy): Eukaryota > Metazoa > Arthropoda > Insecta > Diptera > Tipulidae > Tipula > Tipula lateralis. The sequence goes on from OZ010737.1 coordinate 158,521,202, forward strand.
GCATTAAAAATCGTGGTTTTTTGGAATATAATTTTGGGCCAAATTCACAAAGGTCAAATGTGGAGGGAGGTGGGCCGGTAACAACTGCCCAAATCCACTCGGACACTATGGTGTTGAAGCACGTCTATGGGAAAATCTTTTGGGTAACTATTACCGGAAATCACACATGGGCCTATAATAGTCCATCCTATCACTCCAGTGACGATATGATGATCTATACTAACGGATCAGTATGCTAAAATCTAGCTGCGGCCGGTTTACACACACATAATCTTGAGGTCGAAAAATCTATCGCCCTTGGTAGGCACGCTTCTATCTTTCAAGTGAAAATTGCTGCAGTTATCCGTACTACAGAAATCGTAATATCTGCATCCTTTCTGACAGACAGGCTGCTCTAAAGGCTATTGGTTCCAATACTGTTTCATCGAAACTTGTTTTGCAGACGATAATTGCCTTAAATCATCAGTCACATGGATATCAAAGGAAAAATATTAAGAAGATCGTTTGTGAGTGACGTCATTATCTCTTAAACGAGATATTGTCTATATCACCGTGGTACTCTTGGTTGTGGATCAATAAATTAACAAAGATTCCCGTTCTTCTTAAACTATGATAGACGCAGTTTAAGGATCTTGCTGGGCATTTCACGGGATATTCCTCCCTGAATAGTCATATGTTTCGAATGAAAATTCGGAACATCGCAAACTGCGAACAGTGTGGGGAAGCAGAAGAAATTTTTTGAGCACTTCTTGTGCTCCTGTTCTTCATACTGTTCCAATTGACGACCTTGAGAATGCTAGATATTTTGAACTTCAGATAGTTTGGGAAGGAATGTTACAATGGGCCAATCGAGCGTATAAATGTATGTGAATCGTATTCATAAAAATTTAGGAATGTCTGTTGTTACTTGGAAATAAAACCTCGTAGCGATAAAAATTGATTAGTAGCTGATCAATTTGGATATTGTTATTCTTGGTAGTCACGATAAATTCACCAACAGTATGAATCTTCTCAGAAGTAATATATATCACTCTGTAAAACAATAAATTCCACAACCAACGAGGTCATCTTCAATATGTAGTAATGTTAAGGCTTATGGCATATATAGTTCCCACTCCTTGAGAGTTAAACTATCTAAATTTTTTCTTTGTGTAATGAAGGGACATACGTTCTAGAATAAACATAAGAAGATCTCCAAACATATCGATTTTTGAGCTACTTCGTATTAAATCTACCTTAGTGAAGGGGTGTCACCATCGTGGCAGAGAAAGTAGCGTGCTTGCTCTGTAATTCAGAGATCTCAAGTTCGATTCCCGGATTGATTGTTTCCATGATTGACTTTGTAAGTGTTTGTGGGTTTGAACCTTGGGCCCTAGTGACATTGAGTTCTTTGTAAAAATTTTTTTTTAAGAATGGGTTTTTGGAAATTTCATGGCGATATTTTGCACCGACGGACTTAAACCCATTTATAGCAATCCAATCACGCAAGTGCTCAAGGTGATCTTGTAATATGGTTTGAAAGATATCCAATTTCTGTGAATGGCATGGAATCAACTGATTTGGACCATTTTGAACCAAGGCACGATATTTTCACTTGACACATCCAATAGTGTATATTTTGACTACTTGGCAGGACGATTATTACTATAATTGCGTTAGAAAGTTTAAATCATTTCCAAACGATCCTCATTCGTTAACTTCGCCATCATGAAATAGATCACGAAATACGTTCAGTGGTGTGTTCATATGAAAAATCAATATTTTTATGTTCTGATTGAAAATTCAGATACTTGGTTTCATTAATAACTGCAACCCATCAGTGGAAAATCCTTTCTGAAGTGAAAAACATAACAAATAACAAAATATGAACAAGTGTGTGTTTATACAAAATAAAACAACATTAAGGCGAAAAGGCTATGCAACAAAAGTAGCTTTTAAATCAAACAAACCACAAAAGACCCCAAATATTTCAACAAAATGGCCCAATCCAAAACTTCAACACCAGATTATTAAACTTACATCTCTGGTATCGATTATATGATTAACAAGAAATTTCGATCGAAAATTGTGTTCTACCAAAAGCAACAAGCCTATGAAGACAAATATGTAACAAATCATCGGAGGGCTTAAAACAGATAGATCCTGGACGCAAATCAATTGAAAAACGACTTAAAGGAGCAAATAGCGGTCTCGAGGAGAAAATATCTATTGGACAAGATAGATTACTGGCTGAACAGTATATCATGAGAACCGTACATAAGATCCTAATGGAAAAAGAGCGGCAAAGAAAAAGTGTGAACGAAAATTTTCGAGATATTTTCGTTACATTAAACGCAAAAGCTGACATGGTCAAAATTGATATGGAAAACCAATTGGAAGAGTACGAATCCAGAAACTCTCGAAAAATAGATCAACAAATCGTGGTGACTGATCAACGATTCATGAAAATCGAGAAACAGCTCATGGATCTGAAAACCAGCTCAATGAAGTTAAAGCCACCAACTTTCGGCGGAACAACACCATTTAATATCTTTAAACTCCAGTACACGGAACGGTTGGTGTGAGGAGGATCGAGTGGCAGCATTAATTGTGGCTTTAAAAAAAGGTGCTGCGGAACTACTACAGATCGTGCCGGAATACGAACGAGAGGATTACAGCAAAATCATGTTGGCTTGGGAGCGTAAATGTGGAGGTGACCACCGAAGGAGTATGCGGCTGATATCGAGCGGTAACTGCACCTCGCCCACTACAAAATGGCGAGTGAAAATACAGAGCGAACCGAGATCGTCGGCGTTCACCGATGAAATTATTGATATCATTGGTAACATTCCAGAAAATAATATTTGTCATATTATTTCGGGCTTTTTGATATATAACAATGAGGGTCTGTTCATATGGTGAGTCCAATTTTATCTTTGATGGACAGGTATTTATCAGTTATTTTATATATTCCAATTCTGTGCTTTCAATTACGTAGCTAAAATAGTAAAGCTTTGAGTAAGAAATGCCTGAAAGACAACAGATTTTGATTTACTGGGTCAGTCTATATGCAAAAAGAATGAAGCTTTCAACTCGTTTGCAGCAAAAAGAGTAAAGCTTTTAACTCTCCTGCATTTAAAAATAATTCTCAAAAGGAACATCACTTATTAAGATGCTATTAGCATAATCAGATATATAATGATGAAACAATCAAACTCCTTCTTAAGTTTCAAACCAACTGTACCAAATCTTGTTTGGCAACCAATAATTTTAATTTCGGAAATATGAATTATAAAAATAAAAGAGAAGAGGAATTGGTACACGAAAGTTATTTCTTAGAATTTATCTAGTATATAACACCAGCTGTAGATTATTCCAAGGAAAAGCAACAAGTTATTTTTTAGCACAAAACCAAAATTAAAATTTACAATTAAAAATTTATACATGCATTTTTATACTCGAACTAAGACGAGTATTTAAAATTATTATTTACCGCAGTACCATGAATCACATTCCCCTTTCATTTTATATATGCGATTATCAGTGATACTGGTCCAATCTAAAGGTTGAACCAGTCCAGTTTAAGTTGTACTCCGCTTAAACCATTTGCGTAAGAGTTAACGTGTAGGAATCGTTTTATTAACTTTTAAAGAGACGTCCCTAACCTTTCGTTGGTTAATGAAATATTCAGTATCTGTGCCATCTCATTAAAATTTTTATGCATGTACGAGTTTTTAATTATTCAATGTACAGGAGAGTCTAAATAAACTAAACGTAATGCAAGAATCTAATTAACTAATTTAATTAGCAACGCTATCGTGTCCTGAATTAACAATTCCATTAGAATCTATTGAAAGGTATGAAGATGTTATGTAATGATAAGCAGATATGAATCAAAAGACTATAACAATTTTGAATACTAGTAGACTTGCTTAACCTACTGTTAGTAGCTCAAAAATCTAATTATGATTTTCAAATCAAGAACTTTACCCTTGATAGTGATCACTGTGAGAGAAATCAAACAAGAAGGTCAGTAATTGAATACGTGAATGGTGTAATGACTATCGGAGCCATGTAAATGTTGTGGACTTACACCATCGGACTTAAACCCATAAAAACCCCAATGTTGTTAAATCCTACGAGGTTACTCTCAATGCTACAAGTCTCGAGAGATAACGATTAACGAAATTCCCTTTCAATGAATAGATCAATATGGCTTTGTCACATATCACTGATGCAAGTTAATTCGATTCTAACCTAAAATTACTATCACACATAGCCTGATAGCGAACTTCTTAAATTTCTAAAATTGATTATTTGATGAAATTCCAGATTTTAATTAAACTTAAGCAGAGCCCAATCGAAGAAGTTTCGCCACCTCCATGATCAACAGGCTTCAATACTTGAGTCTCTTTGATTTTATGAAGGTGATCTTGAAACGTAGTTTGAAAGATTTCCAAATTTTGTGAATGGAAAGGAATCAACTGATTTGGACCATTTTGAACTAAACCACCCCACCAAACGTTTAAAATTTTTTTACAAAAAGTTTTGACAGAATAAATACTTTTGAACAGCAAAGTTTGAAGACATCTGCTCCAAACAAATATGTCAGGATGGTTTAAGCTGGTTGATTAGAACGATTTTAAATCCTATTAAAGGCATTTTGAAAAAATGATTTTTATCTTCTAATTTCGATTGATGAACACATCTATGATCCCCGAATCGGGGTTTATCTTTTATGTAAATACTAAAAACTGCCATGATGCAATATGCAGGGCTTACGCAAAACGAACCTGTAGCCGTACATCCTCGATTTGGTTTTTTTGTAGGATGTTATCTAGGAGCATTGCAACAGAGTTGAGCCTCATGAAAGGTCTAGATCAAAACTATTTAAATTCCAAATCAAACAAAAAGCTGTTATATTTTAAAAGCTTTCTTTAAATCATGTTTGCACATTTCTCGGTTTAAAATTAAACTATTGATATAATATACAGCTGTTCACCAGAAAGGTTTATAACTTGTTTAACTTCTTCGCTAATCATTCAAACAAGATAGTGAAAACCTTTTATCCAGTCAATCATTAATTTCATTAGCATTGATATAATTACGTGAAAGTTTCGGCAGGAATATGCTGCCAGGATAAGCAAAGATTTTGAGAAAGAAAGATTGTAGCCAAACATCACAATTCTGTACAAAATATTGGGATCATTAGAACCATCATCCAACTACATCAATTAGACATCGTTAATAAGAACTTGTAGTCGCTCATAATGACTTGGAGATTTAATCCTGCATAAAATTTAGTTAACAAAGGAGCTGCTTCCAACAGATCATTTGCGCGTTACGAATCCAAGTAAGATGATATTTCTTGACAATGATTATCCGAATTTTTGTTCTATTGAAATTCATATCAGAATCTGATCTATAGATCAAATAATTAACCAACATCAATCAAGTATCTCAGTTCTTCAATAATTTAGAAAAAAAACCATCGGAAGTGATGACAATTAGGATTGAATACAATAACATCGGATACTGCCAATATAACAACAAATCTCCGCTTAAGTACCCGGCCCGGAGATTAGGAATCAGTACATGGAACGTGCAGTCACTTAGAAAACCTGGCGTTTCCTTAAACTCAATGACCTAAAAGTGGAGACTATATGTCCCAAGACTAAATATTATACTATATTAAGCAATATGTAATCGAATGTGTAAGCTTTACATACAGATGAGATTAGCCAACCTATTAAATGTTTGTATACATGCGTCAATTCCAGCATAAAAACACATTTTACAATAATTTTTATACTCCCATGGGTTCAACACCTGAGAATGATGTCAGATTCGTGACTTTAATGCTAGAGATGGCAGAAATCAGACCGACTTATTTCGGTTGTCCAAGCCGCCTAGTAAGCTCTCGGCAAAAATTCAAACAAAAACTTTTGATAATACAAATACTTTTGATCAGCAAATGTTCGAGTGGTTAAAGCTGGTTAGAATAACCAATATAGAGATTCCCAAACATTTGATTTTTGAACTACTTCGTAATCAACCTTAGAGAAAAGGTTTTCAGTAGGAAAGAACAATTTAGGAATTTTGATCTTGTTCTTGAGCTCATTTAACGTTGGTGGCTTAAACCAACGAACTAAACCCCATAAAAAGTAAAACAATGGTGTTAAATCGTACGAGGTTACCAGCGAGGCCCAGTTCTCGAGATTACACGGTTAACGCAATTCCCTTTCAATAGATCAATAAGATCAATATTTTCAATACATAAACCGGTGCGCAGCTCCACTAAACCACCCCTCCAAACTTTTACAATTTATTAAAAAAAGTTGGTTAATCTTTTCTGTAAATACTAAAAGCTGCCATGTTGCAATATGCAGATGTTCTACGCAAAACGAACCTATCCTTTATTTAGCTTCAGCGTAAAAAGGACATTATAAAACAGTATTGCAACAGAGTTGGGCCTCACGCTTTTGTAGATAGACCTAAACTAATCCTAGCCAACAAAAAATTATCGGTAATTTTTATTGGTAAAAGTTCAACAATAACCACATTCCGGTTTAGTTTATTACCAATTATTATAATAGTAAATTTTAGAAGGCATATAGTGCCTATAGTTTCCAGGATTAACAAGGAATTTGAAAAAAGCGACTGTTGTATAAGTACCAAAGTCTGTTCAAAATATTGGTACCATTGGTGACATCACTCAACAGCATCAACCAAACATACCGTCCACAAGAAACTTGTACTTCGGTGATCAATACTTACCAATAGTTTGTGTAAAAACTTAAATGCTTTTTGAAACTGGATTTTTGAAACTAACGTTATTTTACCCTCATTTAAGTACACGGCCACGAGATTATAATGACCGGTACGGGAAACGTGCAGTTGCACCTAGAAACGTGGCTATTCAAGAAATTCGATGGCATAAAAGTGGACAGCATATGGCCCATAACTATATACTGCTACATAGTGGAGATGACCTTGAAAATCTTCGAGTTGGATTCCTTATTAGACTACACGTGAATAGGGCTGTGTTGGAATTTAGAATTAAGATAATCGGCTCTATACCGGAGCAGAATATTAATATGAGTCGGTCTGATATCTGCTAGCTTTAACATAAAAGTTACCAATCACAAATCTGACCGACTTATGTTGGTTTACTTCGGTTATCCATGCCCCCCAGTTTTCTCTCGGAAAACTATTGCTGTTGAGCAACGAAATATAGACCATTATGATGCGTAAACTCGGTTAACAATCGGAAGTAGAAATAAAGTGCTTCCTTGGAGGACAACTAAACCAATTTGTAGACAGAAGATCTCAAGAGTTTAACTAGGAAGCAATGAGTGCAATTCGAGTGTATTTTTAAACGTGTTACTAAACTGTACCATACCTTAAGATCTTGGTCTCAGGGTGTTAACATTCATGTGAGACGCGATATGCACCACGTGAATATTTTTCTGACCTAAACTTAATGTTCAACATATATAACAAGCTGTATACCTACCGCAGAGATTATTCATTGAGGAACTATCGTCTAATGGATTGGCCAAAGATTAAAGAAAAATCGTTCACCGGGAGTTGATAGCATTGATTCAGAGCTTCTTATATACGGAGTGGTAAGCATACAAGTTACTGTCATTTATCATTGAGAAGAATTACTCCTCTGACGGAGGGAATTATTGGTGACTACAAATGAGGATTCCGTTCAAATCTGTCAGCCACTGAGCAATTTTTTCGCTATATTTGCTCTACGAATTATTGAGAACAGGTTATCGAGAAGTTTTGCAAGTACTTCTGGTGCTCGACAAGAATATACGCTGTCCTCAATAATTTTCAATACTCATCTATCCAGTTTTTCTATATGCAGATGATATCTGTGTGATTGAATTAAATGGCAACGGAGTGAAAAAGATATTTGATCCAATAATGCAGTTTTCAGCTTTTGTTAGTCTATATATCAACGAGACCAAAAGGCAAGATATTTCAGTGCTGTAAACCAAACGTTTTAAGGAGTGGTGAGATACAAAGTTCTTGGATCACTCGTTACTCACGATAATAGTGTCAAGGTTCATCTTGTCGCCTTCAATAGGGCAAAAGCAAGTAAGTTGAAATTGTATATAGTATTGATCAGATCCGTTGTCGTCTATGGAGAGTTGAGCCTTGACGGATGAGTACGAGAGAACATTCGAGAGAAGAATGTTGTGTGTGAGACATTTATTTCAATAAGAGATCAGGATCTTAATGCAAACTAGTGCATCACGTTCTGCGTACTGATCAGACCAAATGAGTCAGTAATATTTTGAGAGCGGCAGTTTGCCCTTGAAGTCGCTATCAGCGACGATGGTTTCAACGCGTAGAGAGACTCTCTCTCTCTCATTATTCGAGGCCTAAATCATTAAAATATTTACATGAATAACCAATTAAAATTTTATTAAAAAATTAATCGCTTAATACGTAATTATTTAGTCGAATCAAATCACCTTCGTACCATAATTAACATAATTTGTTATGCCATTAATTATATAAAAGTCGTCTGTGTAAAAGATACACATTGGGGTTGGTTAGCGTTATTAGCCAACATAAAATTAATTAGATGGTTATTATTCAATCAATAATTAATTTAAACATTGTAAACAATATCAATATCGCACCGTCCTCGTTTTGGATCGATATACCTTGATGTTCCATATTCCGACATTGTCCTTTACGCCAACCATCATTAAGATAAAGTCGTAAGGCTATATATAGTCTGTTATGGGTAAAAGGAAAAACCAACTTTTTGGCATTCATTCGTCTATAACATCTTATCACCATCTTAATCATAACGTCTTATGCCTATATACATAAATGAGTATATACGATTCATATTTTTTGCCATTTTGCCCTGGAAATGAATGGAATTTTAATTAAAACAAAATATAAAATTGAAAAACGAAGGAAATTAAAAATCTTAAAAAGAAAACCAAAAAAAAAATTAATTTTTTGAAATGTTTAGACAAGAAGCTTGATTAAGAGATTTCTTATTCTTATTATTATTTTTTATTTCTATTTCAATGTAATTTCTATTTTATGATTTATATAGGAAAGATGACATTTTGTTTTATTTATAATAAAAATAAAATATAAAATTATATTAGAACGCGCGCGAGGCGAAGAAGAACAACTTTACTAATTTACATAACTCTTTTCAATTTTATTCGACTTTTCATTTATTTTTGTTTGATTAGGATTTGATTAGAAAAATGGTTTCTTTTCGGCATTATCTTAAATAAAAACAATTTCTATTAATATATTTAATTTAATTAGTTTTTGCTTAGTACAAACCATAAACCTGACTAGGGGAGAGACACGTTAAAATTTAAACCAGATACTAATAAAATAATAAAATGACACACACATAAAGGGGTTTTCAATAAGAGGTTTCTGCTTGACAAATTTAAGAAAACTGCAGGACAATTTAAGGTAGTGAAGAATCGAAATCGTGTGCGTCGTTCAAGAACAACTCAAGAGAATATAGCTGCTGCAGTGTTGAAAAAAAACCCAGTCAAAAGTATAGGTTAGGTTGTGTGATTGCTACAGCACACTTAGACCGGCAACGATTTGTTCTGATACCACATGATCTGACTTCGCTATTACCTTAATGAGAACTAGTTTGAGTTACTTATAGTCTGTTAAGAATTTACCCACGCCTACTTGAAGCCTCCTCGCATGTTCTCCAAATAGGCAGTGTCCTGTAAGTATCTCCACGAGATTATTGTGTTTGAGCTTTCCCTATTACCCTAATGAGAACAAGTTTGAGATACTTACAGTCTATTAAGAACTTACCGAAGCCTACTTCGAGCCTCCTCCATGTTTTCCAAGTAGGCAGTGTCATGTAAGTATCCCCACGATCATTTTTAGTTCACATCTTCGTAGGGAGATCAGTGTCTTTGAGCGTTTCAAGTCCAGTCATTCGCTGATACTACCGCCTGCTTTTTAAGAAAAGTCTTGAGTGCCTCAATGGACCTTCTCAACTTTGCCCTTTCCGGTAGCAGTTGCAGACTTTTACCATGCCCTGTTAGTTCGTCCACCCTGCAGTTTCGCAAGACGTTTGAATGGCCGTGGACCCAGACTATCTGAATCTTGAACCGCCTGAATGTCCACATAGATGGCGTTATCAATCGAGGATACATCATTCTGTCTCAACCTATTTAGGACATCCTCAATCGCTTTCACAATGAATGCATCCGTAAATAACTGCAATGCTTCCGTTTCCGCAACCGACCCGCTCTTTTAACATTCCTTTTAGGGGCCGGAAACTCGGAACCATTTATCGAAGCAAAAAGTTGGTGTTACGTAGTCTAAGTAGTCTAGGTACTCAGATATGGCTATTAATTGGGTGGCCGTAATAGCCGCCATCTGCTTACCATAAATATCCACGAGTAGTAAGTGAAACAGAACCTCAAAGGTGCGTGTTGGTGCTGTCCTCAGCGCCTCGCTTATAAGCATGTAGGCCGTTCTTTCCACTTTCTTGATCCTCTCTCTGTAAGTTCCCTTATCAAGAGCTGGCCACTATATGCTCCTACTCCATCGTTCTTAAATATTTACCAGAGACAGCTATTGATACGTCATATTCATAAACAATCACTCCATTCCCTCCTCTCTCTAGTTTTAACAGCAATTGATTCTAAGTTCTAGAGAAGAGGAGACTGGATAGCCCTTGCGGGGTTCTCCAGTTCCGAGTTTACCATCCATCATGTGATTGACTAGCTCATTTACAGGGTGATCCACCCTATGAACGACAATCCCTCAAAAAGTGCCTCCGTCTCTACATTGCTAAAGGCGCCCTCAATATCAAGTAGCGCTATCATACAAAACTCTGGTGAGAATATTGATTTTTCAATTGTACCTACCAGCTCGTGCAAATCTGTGTCCACAGGTTTCCCTTTACAGTAAGCATGCTGAGACTCCAAGTTGAAAACTCGTCGATCATTACACCGAATTTTGAAAAAGGTCTTAGGTCATGGATTTTAAAGTTCAGTTCGATCACGATAAAAGTAGTATCTTCACTGATTGAGTCCTTCAGATCCGTATATCCCCAGAAAAGGATATGGTGTAAGTGTAGTCATGGCGGTCTCGTTTTTTACAAATATAATAGTACTCGTTTTTTACAAATATTAAAATGAGACCTCTTATTGTAAAACCCTTTACGATCATATTAAAAACTAAAATAAAAACTAATTAAAAATATGGATTACCTTGTCTTTCTTAATATTATACCCTAACACTGTTCGTAGAAACATTAAGATAAGACACAAAGCAAAATATATATTTTGGATTCACTAATCCGAAACCTAAATTCTTTTCCGTACTGTACCCATGTACACGCAACATAATAGCATGGGGGTGGCTGAATAAAATTATAACATGGCATGACATTACCTTCACCTAAATTTAAAATTAATCACGATCGTTAATTTCGTAAAACGAAGACAAAAAAATACAAGGATTATCAATTTACAAAAGAAACGTTTTTCCGTACTTCTTTGTATCTCTGTGTAGAGAGCATCCGAGAACATGAATAAGAAATTGATTATTGTTTTGACAGGATTACCGTAAAATATTAATTTGCATAATAATTACAAGATTAGTGTTTTTGAATATAAATGTGTTAACGATTAATGCAGAGGGTGAACCTAAATTAAATGGCACACCCTGTACTGTTAAAAATATAATATTACTAAGAAGGATATATACCTAGAGCTAGTAGCCAAGTGCTTAATATTAAAATTGGACGAGTGTGACTATTAATCGAAATTTTGTAACAATCTGGCCCAATTGGCACTAATTAGAATATGACATTATTAGATCGTTCTTTACCTCATCGTTCTTTATTACGCACAATTGTGACACTAGTATTGCAGCTTAGTCACGGTCACTCACCAAGGAGAACTCAATGATGAAACACATTTTTCTTATCCGTCTCCTGAAACTTTTCATTACCTCCAGACGAAACTCATCGGCATCAATAGAGATCAGAACAAATTTAAGTTGTGATTTACTATAGAGGCAATCAATAGTCACGATTTAGGCGAATATTAACGTTTTTATTGTTGAGCTATTAATAGGTAGATGGCAGAGTGAGGTTCGCACGACATGTGCAAGTCACGTTCGAGAGTTACGAAATTTTGTGAAAATCTCGAGCCACTGAAAACGACAGTTCGCGGTTCGCCAAGCAGGAGGGAAAAAAGAAGAAGAAACAAACGTAGACAAGTACAATTTTTATCATCAAGAGTGATGGCGCAAAAGAACAAAAACAGATTAAAAACGACCATGAGTTGGATGGCGGTATAGAAGCCACCGACAGCGAGATAATCTACTTGCAACTAGATGGAAGCACGTTGAAAATCGTTATGTCAACAGAAGACAACACTGCGAGTCAATTTTCCATCACGTGATGAAAAATTCTAGCCACGTGAACAAGCTTGATCGCTTGAAGCTATCATGTTTGTCGCAAAGGCCTCGCGAAACTCAATCTGTTTCTCTATTCCCGGCACCTGCTCTTCTTTCAGTGTTCGATTAGTTTTCATTTGGCGTCCAACGTGGGCGAAAAATTTTAAACGATTTACTGTGTTTCCAGAGTAAACAGAGTCTAGAACACATTTCAATAGATACGATGGTAGTTAAATTTTAATTTTGGGTGGTTGTACCATTCAACATTCAAGCAGCAGCACAATTCTTTATGTCTCACCCAAGCAATCAATACGTAGAGGAAGTAACGAACAATGATGTCACCAATCTCGCTGTAAAACACTGCACAAATGAACAAGTCCCTAAACAAAGAATTTGAAGCATCCGTTCATCTTATCTATGACAACCAAAGATATCATTATTTACTGAAAGTGATGACAGCTGACTAAATCGGATGTTCGACAGTCAGGATATAGGACCCCAATGAGTTGGAACTTAAAAAACTATCAACCATTAATACCAGTAGAATCTCTAATTCCAAAGTTTATCGAATGCCGATGGAGAAATGGCCTGTGAGATTTTTTCATTGTCAGATTTTTACGACAGCCCATATTATACACCGCAGCAGATGATGTGGCATTGGCTGACGAAAAATTATAATTAGAGTAATTTTCAAACTTTTCGAAGTAATCGCATCTGGAGTGGTACAAAGTCAACGCTATAGTGCCATCAAAAACTGAAATTTTGTCACGGGGTAAAAAATAGGGTTTCTTTTCAAAACCATAATTATTACATGAAGGTTATATAAGTTGTATGTGCTTAATATGTACGGAATATGTAACTAAACTGTAACTAACCGTAGCGAATGTTATCACCATTTTCAAAACCAACCAGGTCCAACTAGATATGAATCACTCGACAAGGTAGGTTAGTCGGATCACAACAATCTGTTAGGAACGGCCATCTAAGCTGCAATATTGGAACTGCCTGTAGGGTGGCCACCATTTTGACTATGCACAGGCAAGGGATAGAATATATTGCTGGTGAAGGGATGGGTTTGTAAAGGATGACAGTAAAGGATCGCCTTATACATAGCAAATGATCCCAAAGCTCAAAAACGCAGAATTGCAAACAGAAGAAAAGTTGGATATCAGAGGCAACGATATAGAACTTTGACGAACGTAGACATTTTGTAAAATTTTGAAAATCTTGTTGTCTGTTTAGGGTGAACGTTACTGAAAATAGTGCAAATAGCAATGTACCACTGTTTCGACTTCCATTCTTTAGGTTTAATTAACTGACCATAATTGGTCGATAGGGTTAAATCTAGTACTCTTGGATTCCGGATCTACATGAACCTTGATATCGGAACCATGCACACCACGCCTTGGGCTGAAAAGGTTCAAGGTTAATCTAAAGATAACAGGACTTGCATCCTTCAATACAGGATCTATTCGGTGTGCTACTAAAATAATATTTTGTTCACGTTTCAACAATTGTATTATGCACCATGCAACAGCTTTAATATTACCAAAAATTACATCAATGCGTCCGACTTCCAATCCAACATTTTATTGCCCGAGGTACATCGACATTCTAGTGGGCGCTGATTTGTTCTTCAAACTGTTAGGACCAGAGTCGAAACAGTTAGATGAAGGGTTATATCTTCGCAATCGTAGTCTTGGCTGGATTATTGCTGGTCGGTTTTAAGCATCAACTCAAGACCCCGAGGAAAATGTAACCGTATTGGACGAGTTACATCGTTTCCGGGAGCTAGAGGATATACCTCAATCATCCCAACCCATTCAAGATGAGTCAGCAGAGATGCGTTACAAGCAAAATACCAAACTCGCCGTTGATAATCACTACATGGTGTCATTGCCGTTTATTACTGCCAAAAATCGACTGTTGGCGATGGAGAGAAGGTTTACTCGTGACCATGAACTGGGTCATGAATACAGAAAGTTCATGGATGAATATATTGCTTTGAGTCACATGAGTCTTGTGCAATCAGATGAAACCTATATACCCGATTCAAAACATTTTTATCTTCCACATCATGGTGTTTGGAAAAAATCCAGCACTACCACTAAATTACGCGTGGTATTTGATGGATCATCTAAAACTTCCACGGGATTATCCTTGAATGACGAGCTACAAACAGGAACCAAACTCGAATCCGATTTAAAGAAAGTTTGCCGTTGCCTTAGTCGCTGATGCCGAGAAAATGTACAGGCAGATATGGATCCCACCACAAGATCGTGATTTTCAGCGTATTCTATGGAGAAACAGTCCTGACGAAAGCATAGTACATTATTGTCTCAATACGGTCACATACGATCACCTCGTGGGCCTCCTTCTTGGCAATTCGTACATTGCAGCAGATTGCCGATTAATTCCGCAGTGTTTCTCCTAGAGCATCAATTATAGTCAGACGCGACTTTTATGTTGACGATCTGTTATCTGGTGCGGACTCCTTGAGCGAAGCAAAAACCCTAATCGAAGAAATATCAAATCTTCTGAGCCTTGATGGGTTCCGATTAAGGAAATGGATATCTAATCGACCTGAAATATTCCAAGGTATTCCGGGACAAGACGTTGAAGCTGTTACCATCAACAATGAAACATCTTCGGTTAAAACCTTAGGAATAGTTTGGAGTCCAGTTACAGACTCACTGGATTTCCACCTACAACAGCAGCTACGAAACGATTTGTACTATCTGAATCCGCCAGTATCTTCGATCCGTTAGGTTGGTTGTCACTCACCACCATAGCAATCAAAATCATTCTCCAATCGTTATGGGCAAGGAAGCTAGGGCGGGATGACCCTTTACCAGTTGATAATGGCGATCAAGAGACAAATATACGGGATAGCTTTCTTTGTTTATCTGAAATCCCGAGATATTTGTGTACATCATCAACGAAGGATGGAGCAGTTTTCTCTTTACAATGCATCTGAAAAAGGATATGCTGCTGTAATTTATACACGCATAGTTGACGAGGACGGAAGCATCAAGATGAGGCTCGTTGCAGCTAAAACGAAGGTTGCCCCATTTAATCAAGTCAGCTTACCAAAATTGGAATTGTGCGCCGCTCAACTGCTTGTCAAGCTCCCTATGGTCGTCAAATCATCGTGGCTGGACTGATTCCACAATCGTCCTTTCCTGGTTATCAGACATTCCCAGGCGGAGGAAAACATTCATCGCTAACAGAACTTCCATCATCATAGAAGAGCTGCCACGAAGTCAATGGAAGTATTTGCCAACTAAATTAAACCCAGCAGACTGTGCTTCAAGAGGGATTACACCAGGAGCTTTATCGCATGTTCAGCTATGGCGGGGTGGACCAAGATTTTTATATGAAACTGCAGCCGGATGGCCAGCCCAAACCACACTAGGCACTGAATATTCGACCTTGGAAGAGCGCACAGTATTACATGTAGCTAATGACGAACCATCAGTCCTTGACAAGATATTCAATGACATTTCATCAAAATATAACAAATCTTGACTTTCTTGGCAGAATATCAAGAAAATCTAATCGTTCTACTCTAATCGTTCTTCGAAGAAATCGGTGGCGCAGAGATTAAAGCTGCGGTAGTTGGAGCGGGAGGTACTGGGTTCGAATCCCGATAGGGGCAGGATGCAAAAGTAATTTTTCATCACTTGATTACGATCGGTGGTGTGAATGAATACAACTATGACCCTCTATAGGAGTGCAGAATCCATGGGCCGACCCATCTTCCATGTCAGTACTATATAGGCTGTCATGGAGCAATGCAATGTGCAAATGGTTAGGTAAATCAAACCTGTAGCCAGCCGCACGTCCTCGATTTGGCTGCAAAGCGTTAGATAAGGAAGTAAATAAGCGAACTGCGAACAAGTTGGGAGTGCCTTGGCCCCAAAACAGATGAATCTCCTCATTTCGGCGGTATATGGGAGGCGTCGGTTAAGTCTGTGAAAGGTCATCTACAACAACTGATTGGAGAATTCAGACTTACTTTCGAGGAGTATTCAACCCTGCTGTCTCATATTGGAACATCAAGATGATTGTGCTGAAAAGGTAATAATCGAGCCCACATGGTTTGGAGGTGACTGGATTGTCGAATTTTGGAGCCAGTTGCATAATACTTAGAGTTTTGACATCTATATGAAATTGAAGCGCTTCGATTTGAAATTAATTTCCGCATTAAAACGGCAGATGGCACAGAACGTTGAGGTAAGCATGCAGTAGTTAAGAATTTGTAGTCGATAGAAGATGTGAAGTGATAAGGTCGTGATCCCATCCATTTCTAGAGACCTGATTTGTGGAATCAACATTAGGGAAGATTTCCACATCTGGCCATCAGTTTAGGTTAAACATCTTCTTTACTTAACTGAATGGGCACACTCTATTATTTGCATGCCATTACCTCCGAGGAAAAAAACAAGGTTCTGAGTAGATTCACGCAAATCAAAAAGTTTCCTATATTTAACCATCACGGTCCAATGAGTCGAACTGGTTTACATAACTAGAAATTGAAGTTATTCAAATCACTTCTTCAAACCAGAAATTAATGGTTTTTAACACCAGAGATATTTTGTATTTTGATCGCAGACTGAAAATTGTCAGACTAGCTGATGCTTAGTATTGATTCGTTTATATCTTGTAGCACAATGTCAAACAAATTCTTCGAAATATGTATGCTGCAGAAATATTTAATCTTTTCAAGGAACGACTGTGTAAACAACAAATTTCGTAGAAATAATTCAATAATGTCTTATCTTACAACAGAATATTGTATATAGAATAAGAAATGTGTCTTTAACACGCTCATTAAAAACTTGAATAGAAGAAATCTTTCTAATTTTTAACTGTCGCGTGCAGAGTGTGGCTTCTGAAATAGTAAAAAGTTTTTCTTCAAGAAACTTCAAAAGTTTAATACTGTCTCAGCGATCTGATCTGAAATTTAGTTTTGTTGACTGATATGACGAATTTTTGATTTATCTGTGATGTTAATCGCTAGGCCAGTTTTGAACAGATGACAAAACGCCATTGAATGGTTTAAACAATAAGATAAATCCACTCACTGTCGAAACGTCCGATGGGTCGAGAAAATTCCAAGATGGTGACCGAAGATTTGTACTAGCGAGCGAAAACATCAATCTCAATCAATCTCGAAAACGTGATAAGAATATGAACGAATACAAGAGTTTATGATCATCGGTAAGATAGAAGCAGCTAGATGACTGGATCTAAGTTGTAAAATTGTCTGTAAACGTGGTACATCGATAAATGTACATCGCAACCCGATTTTCGATATCCGAATATATTTATACCCATATAATGATAATTCAGAGAAGACCTCATCAAGTTCTACCACCGTAGACTGCAGCATAGCCCGAAAATGCTGTAGGTAATGATGTCTGAGTTAGTTAGTTTACGAATAATCATATAATTAGTACGTAGCAAACTCACAAAGAGGTAGTCTTTAGTCTTTATTTGAATATAACTGCTTACTCAATAAAATAAATCGGTGTACCACTAAGACGAATCATTGCGGACACTTGGTTAAGTTTTAATTCAATAAAAGGTAAAACGTATGGGTTCAAATTTTATTACATTAATAATATCAGCAGTAAGGTGAGTCCCAATAGAAAACGTATCCAAACACAACATAGGGTCATCTTAACAACTAATATTTGTACTATACATATATTATTATTTAGTATCAAGCAACAAACCTGTAGACATCGAAATGTATGAAGATAAACTTGAAACATTCCACACAACCGCCAAATCACACATACACCCACCACACCATTGAGGTGTATCATCAACTAGCATATCCACCCTGTACTAAAAAAATCTATTGCACAGATAAGATGTGATCGAAGCAATCAAATGACATTGATGATTATTCGCCAATAAAAACCATACAAACATAAAATACGTTACGGTCTCCGAGCTCAAAGATATATTCCATCATGTAGAGATTCTGCATATGTAGAAATTCTTACTGTATGCTACTGCCAGATAAGAGCTGAGAAAGTGATCAACCATCTCATCCACCTCTAAACCCTCACAGCTTCGCCATAAATCGTGTAATAACAGACCCAGCCTTCTAGCATCCTTTGTCCCTTTCCATAATACAAAGCTCCGTATTCTTCAGATCGTTCTCTAAGAACATGAACGCGTTTCAAAATTAAGTTTAGCTCCACACCTATCTTGCTATACTGCGCCTGACGTATACACTGCCCGTTTCGTTACCACTCTGCCTTACATTTTCCAAAAACTCCTAGTACGGACTCAGATAATCTGGAGCTCGAAACGATCACCAATACATGATTGAATAGTGGAGATAACATTATGTCTCGACCAGTTCAAGATCTCCTCAATCAAGCTACTACACCTCGCTCTCATCAATTCAATCAAGAATGTAAAGCCTTAAATGTATGTTGCAACTTTATTAATGTGTGCTAAGTTTCTGCTTGAAGCCTGAATCTAAGCTACATCAATAAGATAGTCACTATCTAGAAATTGTAACAAAAAGATGATAGAATTTTTTTTTAATGATTTGATTCTTATATCAAGATACCAGTTGATATGATGACTTCCAACTACACTTATATATTCCTGCATGGTTTCCTATGCTGTGAACAATTTGTTTGTTTTTCAAATAATTGGATTTGCTTCTCTTTGTGTTCATAAATCAGCTCATGTTTACAAAGTTTTGCTGTTCATTCAACTTGGTAAATGCATATATAAATAATATGCATCTAAGTATTCATCTTTCCAGCTTATATATTTTTTGCAAAACATTCTACTTGCTTCAATAATGAATTGGAT